>CM059998.1:31773855-31776355 GCA_030463065.1 Aphidoletes aphidimyza | reverse complement strand
CCAACTCTAACAAAACGACACAACCCCAAAACACAGCAACAACCTCCACACGCGAAAAACCGCAACACCAAACAAAAACACAGCAAGATAAAAAAACCCTAACACAAACACTTACACACACCACCAAAGCACTAACCCCTTAATCCTCAGCACCATTGGGCGAAAAAACCACCCACCACACCCACAGAACCAACCCACCATACCACACAACAATAGCAACAACAAACCAACACCACCCCACACAACCAAACCACAACCCACAAACAAAAAAACGCTCCACCAAAAACAAAAACCACCCACACCCCCAATAAACACAAACAAACCAACGCCCACAACAACAACCACAACTACCACACAAACAAAACAACTAAAAAACACAAAACAAAAAAAACACACAAAAACAAACAACAATAAAAAAACAAAACAACAAACAAAAACACAACACCAACCAACAAAAACCAAACAAAACACCACATAAAACCCCAAAAAAACAACACAAAAAAGAAAAAAACCAAAAAAAAACAAAACACAACAACACAAAAAAAACACCAACACAAAGAAAAACAACACAAAACAAAAAACAACATAACACACCAAAAAAAAAAAAAACACACCCCAACACAAAACCACCAAAAAAAAAACACCAAAAAAAACACAAAAAAACAAACACAAAACACGAAACAAAACAAAACAAAAACAAACCAAAAATCAAACAACATTAAAGACAACAAAAAACAAAACTACATCAACCACCAAATTAATCAAAAACACAAAAGCATACAAAACCACAACAAAAACAACACAAAAAAAAAAATAAAACCACCAAAACACAAACCAACAATCAACCAAAAAAACAAATAACAACACACATAACACAACAACAATAACGAAAAAAAACACAAATACACAACAGAAAAATTACATATACAAACAACACACACAAACAAAAAACCAACCAAACAACCAATAAAAAACAAACAAAAAAACAAACAAAAAACAAAAAACACAATAAAAAACATACAACCAAATACCAAACAACAACAACAACACTAACTAAAACACACAAAATAAAAACAACAAACACAAAACAAAAACACAACAACCAACAAAAAAACAAAAACAAAAACAAAAAAACATACACCACAACAACAAAAAACCAAAAAAAAAAAAACAAAACAAACAAAAAAACCGAAAAACAAACAAACAAACAAAACCACGCATAAACAAAAAAAACTCAATAAAAAACACAATCAACAACACAAAAACAAACAACGACACAACCAACAACAAAAAGACAATAAAAACAATACAAACAACAACCAACAAAAACAAACACAAAAAAACACATAAAAAAAAAAAAAACAAACACCAAAAAACAAAATAAACAAAACCAAACAAACTCAACACCAACCAAACAATAACCCACAAAAAACAAACTCCACAACCACACCACTACACACCAAAATACCCAAACAAACAAACAAACACACCCAGACAAAACAAACAACAAACAACACACCACAGAAAAAACAAAAAAACAAAACTAAAAAACCAAAACACCAACACATAAAACAACACCAACACAACAACAACATAAAAATAAACTAAATCAACACAATAAGAAAACAACAAAACAAAACACAAACCCCAACAAAAACCAAAAACAAAACCCACCAGTAACAAAAACAAAATCACACCAACAGACACCACAAACACCAGATAACAAAAAACTAACAACAAACAAACAAACACCAAAACAAAAACAACCAATCAAAAAACCACAAAAAAAAAACAAAAACATGTAAACGACAAACACAAACATCACAAAAACAAATAACACAAAACAAACTCAACACTAAACACCACAAACAAACAACATAAAAACAACAACACACAATACACAAACAAAAAAACAAAATCTCAAACCCCCCTACTCCCCCAACAAAAAACCCCCAACACAACAACCACCAAGCGCCACCACAAAACAACCACCAAACTAACACCTATCCAACACAAACACCACAACCAACAACGAAAACAAACAACACAAACAACAAAACCCCACAAAACTAACACCCCCAAACCAACAACCAACCAAAAACAAAAAACCCAACTTACTTAACGCAAACCACACAAAACACAACAAACCACACAAAAAAAACCCCCAAACACACACCAATACCAAACCACCAACATTACCCCTCACCTACACCACCACCAAAACAAACCAACCCACCAAAAAAAAACAAAAAACACCAAAACCCATACCCAAAAAACCAAAACCATACAAAAAAAACAACCAAACATATCCAAAAAAAAAAACCTCAACGCAAACCAATCCAACCAAGTAAAACCACTAAACACACAAACACAACTAATCCCAAAAAAACCACAACGCCACACCGACGCCCCCCATACCACAGACCAACAAACCCGTACAACCGCGAAACCCCACTCCCCAACAAAAACACCCACAAACGTCACCCAAAAACACCACCCA
>CM059998.1:31768075-31773755 GCA_030463065.1 Aphidoletes aphidimyza | reverse complement strand
AAAAGCAAAAGATCACACTAATTGAATGCAATAGCTTCAAGTGAAAGAGAGGGGGGGGGGGAGTGAGTGAGAGAGGTAGGCAGAGCAAAAAATACAATTGAATCGGATTGACGAAGAGACAGAATGAGAAAAAGGAGAAAATTGAAGCTACAGACCGCCGAAAAATCAGTCCATGTCAGTTTGTTATTAATGAAAAGGTTGCCGCTCAAACGCCCGCTGTTCAATTCAATTGGAAATGATTAGACAGGCTTTTCTTCGTTTTCTTTTTTTTCTTTTGCTTGACATCCAACCCCTCCCCCCCCCCCCCCATCCTGATTTCAGTCTCAAAAGGTTTTCACATCTTGGCATGTGTCTAATATGCTGTTGATGGACGTATTTCAATGGATAGCGACCGGATAGTAGCAAATTGTAGTGTTTGTGAAACGAGCAACATTCCAATGTCGACTTTTGATTGTTGTTCGGATTGATCATTTGGAATTTTCAAAAAAAAAAAAACAACACGAAAAAAATATATAATTGAAGGATATGATTTGCGCAGACACCAAACGTTTGTACAATGCTCTGTGTCGTTAGTCAAATCAAATAGATGGCATTGGCGTTTTGGAACGTACAAAAGCAATAATAGAGTGTTTTAGTAAAGAAAAAAACAACGTATAATGACACAGCGTCTTGTTGTACAGAGTAACGTCAATGAAAAAGACTTAGTTCGGTTGCTTGCACCCAATCATCCATCTATATTTAATGATTAGGCGTCGTTCGAGTGTCAATGTGCAAATTTTCATTCGTGTCAACTTATTTCTCTCTTTTTTATTTTTCGTTCAGTTTGACAACTTTTTGTTAGTGATTCTTTGGTTGGTTTAATTACCAGAATAATGACAAACATTCGAGGCACACACTGACACACACACACACATGAATCCAAAGTCAAAGCCAAATCCAAATCGATTTGTGTCTTTTATCTCAATGCCGTCTTTATTTTCGATAGATAAAAAAAATCTACTTCGGCATATTGTTTTTGGTTAAATCTCAATATCCAATTACGCGGCAAAAGCTACAGAAAACGCTTTCAAGCAGATTGCCGGCGTTGATTACGTATGTATGTAACGTTGATAATAACAATAATAATGACAATTCATATTGGCATGGCTGCGAGGTACTGACGCCTTTCTATTTCGCCACCGCCGAAAATTACCAACACACACAAAAAAAAAACAAAAAGATACCGGCACAAAAGTGGAATACTAAAATATCACCATGAATAATATGGTCTCATTTTGATTCGGTTTTTCGGTTGTGCGCGTTCATTCAGCCAATTCAGCCTTGGCTGGTATATTCACATTATTTTGGTGTTGTTGTTGTTATAGACTCCATTTTGCTGCCAGTGTTGATTGGTATTTGAGATTGAGTGTGCGATTCCAACGTAAAAGAAAAATAATAAAAAAAAAAAAAATTGTAAGAATAGTAATCACAATGTCATATAGCATTTATTTTAGCAGACGGTAACAGAATATACTGTGAATTGTGAACTGCTTACGTGGCCGTACACGCGGCTTCCATTGGTGCCATCGTGAAATTTGTGTGACGAAAACCGAAAACGCATTTTGCGTTTCGTCTTTTCCATCTCATTCATCTGCCTAAATAGCAACAAATTTGTCATTGCTCCGTTAATGACTCGATTGCCGCCAGCACATTCGCTCCCATATTTCATGGATATTTTCACATTCATTTCGATTTTTGTAAATAAGCATTCGCATTTGATATATCAATGAAATGAAAACAGTTTCTATGCTACATTTTCTCCTTCTTTGCTTTTTGTTTTTTTGGTGCGCTGGAAATATGTATCGAATTTCATTTGGGTAAATTCGCTACATAGCTTTCCACCTTCAGCATCTTAGCTTCGTTTCGTGTCATGTCATTTATTTCGAAAATAAAATCATACATTTCAACATGCAACCATCGCAGCTATCATAATATACAAAAATACCACCAAATGAAGACAAAACAAAAACAAACATATGATATATAAGACGACATACGACTCTGGATGGTGAACACACACACACACACACACACAATTTGCAAGCGAAGACGAAACGATTAGCGTAAATGAGTAACAGTACCCAAAATAGGCTTCAATTAATGAAATAACTATAATTAATATGAAAAATGCACATCAAAGATGCACTGTCACACAAACGCATTAACGCTAAGCCATCTGGTTTTTATTAGGTTTTTTTTTTGGTTTTCTTTTGACGAATATTTATTGTGTGATCAACATGATTATAATTTGGATGGTTTAGCTGAACATTGCGGTAGCCATTTCATGGAATTGATAAACCTATTAAGATATAGTGCGATATTGGCTTTTTTGTTTGCTAAATTCTTCGTTAGAGGGTAGATAAGTGATTATTATCAGATGGCATTTTAAGCTTGCACCAAAATTTGATTAAAAAAAAAGAACGATGAATTGAATTGAATCGAAATTCGTTTTTTTTTGTTATTTTCGGTATTTTTCTCTCATTAACTACAAAAAAAAATTCACAAACTCGATATTTGAATGTATGATATGCTTAATGGCTGCTCATGTGGAATGTCAAACATGTGAACTAAACTTTTAATTATCTTTCCATCAAAGTAACACAGTGACAGTAAACTTTCACTTGCAAAGAATTTTTCAAACATGATTTTCAAAGATTTTCGTAAATAATGAGAAAATTTCTCAAAATAATACACATATTATATCAAATCAATCAAAAACTTAAATGCCAATAGAACCTGGAAATGGGTGCAATGTTTATCTTGAGAAAAGTAAAAGACAAAGTTTTAAAGTATACAATTGAAATGCTCATATTCAAAATGATCATGTTTTGGCATTTTCATTTCTCAAAAACAAATATTGATATGTTGGAGTTTAGCTAATTGCTTTGGTATTGCACTCAAAATCATGAGGAATTTCGTCAAAATACTTCAAATAACATGATGAAGAAGAAGTGGAAAAAAAAAATTCCGCATCAACTTTACACTGGATAAATACCATCGTCAATTAATTGATGGAAAACATTCAACCTTTGAAGGTATGCATAATGTCGGTATACGATACAAAACCACAAGAAATATCACGATTTGTCAGATGAAATGAAACGGAAAAGAAAATTTCCTGGACTAATAAATTGCTACGTTTTACACTCGATTTTTTCATCTTTTCATATTTTTTTTTTCTTCTGTCGTCATCAGATCCGCTTTTCTGTCTGCAGAGTCGTACAAGACGAAAAAAAGAAATGTGCTCATTATTATTCATCGTAATATCAATAATAATTTATTTCATTTTTTTCTTTGCTCCTTTCATTTGCTTTGCACGTTTGTTTTGGCTTCATTATCGGATCAGATCGCTGTTTCGAAGATTTACTTTAACATCATTCCGTGGAAGGATCATTTATCTTTTTGGCTCGATGCTTTTGCTATGACTCTGTGTAAAGTGCATAAAGTGGAGCGAAAACAGGGAAGGCATACGCACACATCATAGATAGAGAGATTTATATTGAACTGAAAAAATAATAACGAAAGAAGAAACTTCAAAACAAGAGAGAGAGAGAAAGAGCTTTGTCTACGGGGCCAGTATCGACTACCTTCCCGATTTAATAACCCAAGATCTTTATTCACAATTTTTCCACAGATAACTTTCCATCATCCTCAAATGAGTATCATTAATATATATATGTACATATATTTTTTCTTCTCTTTCTGTGGGCTCCCTCTTTCATTTCACATTTTCGGTTGCATACGAATCATATTGTTATATTTACTTAAATATAAAATGCTAAATAGTCATCATTTCGTCTATAATGGTTATAATAATACGAGAAAATAAAAGGAAAAATGACTCGAAAAAGGCAGAAAAAAAGACAATAAACAGTAACGATCTATTTCGTCATGAGATTATACTCGGAACAAATTTTTTTTTGCTCGTTTTTTTTATTCAAATAACAGAAGAAAAAAAAACGGTAAGCGAAAACGGACTAAGATTAAGGCAAACAGACGAAATAAAAAAGAAGAAGTGTTCATTGAGTTTTGCAAAAGGAAAAAAAAATTGAAAGAAACTTGCACGATGTAGACCGACCTCATTCAATCATTTTATATCATGAGCACATTTTGCAGTATTTTCTTTTACCTTTTCTTCTACTCCTGTCTATGTTCTTCACCGATACCATTTGTTCACAGTAAAAAAAAATATAGTTCAAGGCAGCAACAACAACAAAAAAATAGAACGTTTTCACCATTTTCATTAAATAATTGCAACGATTGTTTCAGGCAAATTATTTTAAAATTTATGATATAAAATGTGTAGAGGACAAAGGGATTTCAATGTGAAATTTGTATTTTGTAGACCTTTCAAAAGTTGGTTAACAGTGAATGAAATATGTAAGCCCCAAACTAAAAATGGTCTCATTAAGCATTGAATAGCCAAATTAATTGACTATCTTATTGCGTTTTTTTTTTGCTTCCTTCGCTGACCCCCCACGGAATTCGAGCGAACATCGGTCTGTATGGTTTCACATACAATTCCGAAGTGGCTACACATCGGCATGGCCTTTTAAGCGCCAACATAAAATAAAATGAATTGCTTAGTTTTTGGCGAATGCGAAATCGCATCACAATTTTTCGCTTCATCTAATTGCGACTATCAGTGATAATCGTACACCATTCAAAATGCTTTCAGGATGTTTTGTTGGATAGCACCTTAGCTTGCATTGTAAGTGAAAATATATTTCTTTTTAAAAGCCAACGGAAAGGACAACAAAAGCACAAAAGACCAAACACATGCAAAAAACCGCCTAACCGCAAAATCAGCGATCACCCCGTTCCCAGTGGAATAGTCCTCTTACCGCGGAGATTGGGACTATCTTTATTCACCTTATTTTCTTTCCTATATTATTTGCATACTACATCATTTTCTCTCCTTTTCATCCGGCCATTCCAGCATAGTATTTCCTATTTCCCCAGATTACCCTTCTTATATATTTATAATCCTCCATCATTTCAAGGTTTCATCCAGCAAAAACCTTCAGGCCCTTTTTTCTTCCGATTTTTTATTGGCTTTTTTTTTTTGTTCTTCTTTTTCATTTCCCCTTTCCAGTTTTTCATTTTATAAGGGTTCGCATCAGAATTTTTCCTTTTTGTTATTCTCTCTTTTGTGATTTTGCAGTCTTACCGGTCTTCTGTCGGTCCGCTGTAGTCCTTTTTCTTGTTGGGTCCAAGATAAGTTTGTCTTCGCGTTAGGGATTTCCTCCTGCAGGGGGGTTCAAGACGTATGTTTTGACTTTTTCCCGACTGATCCTATGCGGACCAATTCGGATTTTTCGGTTGTTCGTCAGGGGGCTATATGCAGGGATTGTTCATGTTGTGACGATTTGTTGTCGGGGGGGTGGTAACAACGCTTTTAGTGCATTACGGCTGTTGGTTGTTATCAGAACTGTTTTGTGGGTGTCAATGGACGATTTTAAGGTTTTCACCTTTAGGGTGTCTTGGGGGGGGATGGTTGTTTTCTCGAGGGGGCAGCGTTGGGGGGTGCTGGGGGGGGGGCAGGGGGGGGGTATGGGCGGTGATGGGGTAGTTCTTTGTGTTTTCCTATCCACAAAAGGGAAGGGCGGGGCGAAGAGACCCTTTAGACCGTAAGAACAGG
>CM059998.1:31515575-31763075 GCA_030463065.1 Aphidoletes aphidimyza | reverse complement strand
ATGTCTGAGGTTTCAATAAACTATCAATTAATAACTTTCCAATAGGGGGGGGAAACAAATTCATTAATCTTTGATTTTTTGAGGTCTCGCCTGGATACCCACGACCGGATATAAGTGGTGGAACAAGGGGCATAAACCTGTAACCTGGGTGATGTTCTTATTCCATGTATTTAATTTGGTCTTTTGGACTAGTAGCCGTTTGGGTTTTTGGTTTAGGGTGGATTTATTGTTTCATGTTTTCATCTTCACTTCAGCGGGATTTTATTTGGACCAGGCATGAGGGGGGGGGTCTCTTGGGGGGAGATCAGATCAGCGAGTTACTTGTGGGGGGTGGGGGAGGTTTGGGGGACGGGGCCCCCTAGGTAACCCCTCTAATAGATGGGTTGGTGGGGGGGGGGGGGTGGGGGGGGGTGTCCCTAGTCCGCTCGGTCTGTGTGTCCGTGAGTCCGATGCGGTACGGGTAGTTCCGGGGAGATGTGTCACGGGATTCCCGCCCGGTCCTCAGGGTAGTTGGCCCGGGTTTTGTTGTCTTGGGGGGGTTTCAGCGCGGCGTATTTTCTCTCCCGGGGGGGGCCCCCTGGTTGTGGTAGGCTTTTCATTTATGCTTTCTGTCTTTTTGGGGGCGGGGGGTTTTGCCTTTTTGGGGGCGTCAAACACATTTCTCATTAGGGGGGGTGGTTTGTAATTCGGGGGTTATGGTTTCCTTCACAATGTTTGGGGGGGGTATTGTGAGTGGGGGGGGGTCGATGTATGGGTGGGGCTGGGGGGAGGGGGTCGGGGGGGGTTAGTTTGGATTTTTGCAGGGCGGGGGGTCAGGGTTCGGCGTTTTTTTGCTGTTTTTTGTTTTGTGGGTTCTTGGTGTTGGGGTTAGGGGTTTTTGCCATTATTCGGGGTTTATTCATTTTTCATGCTCTTTTCTTTTATTCAGCTGGGTTTATGTGTCCCCACACCTTTTCATTTTCCCTTTCCCCATTTGGGTTTTTCTTCCCAAGGGGGTGGGGGGGACCCGGCCCAAGGGTGAGGCATAGTTAGTCTAAGGTCCTCTCCCTCCGGTCCGCGTCCGGGGGGGCACCGTCGAGGGGAAGTGATTAGGTGGGATGCTCCACCGCGGGCGCGCCCGCGTGTGGGGATGGAGGGGTTGGTGGCGGGGTGGTGGGTTTTAGCATTCGGGGGGTAGTCTACGAGCTTGCCTTATCAGTTCCATCCAGGGCTGTTTTGGCATCCGTATCACATATTTTTCCTTTGACTTTTCAGGGGGGTTTGTCTTGGTGCTTATTCACACAATGTTGGTCCAGCAGGGGTTTTGGTTGATAGTTTTGGGGGTTTGGTTTTCAGGGAGTTAAGGGGATTTCAGCGGGGGGGGATTATTATGGCCTTGATCTTACATGTGGGTTTATCCCGACGGCTTTATCAAAGCAAGGAGAAACAGGGGAATAGGGGGGGCCATAACTAAGGCCCAAAAAACAATTTGGGTTTATTTAGGTGGGTTAAATAGGTTGATGGGTCGGGGGTTAGGGTTGTTTGTTCAATATGATGGGGGGGTGAGTGGGGGGGACAGGGGGGGGGGGGGGGGGGGGGGGGGGGGGGGGGGGGGGGGCGGGGGTTGGGAGGGTGGGGCGTCAAGGGTGGTGGGTAGAAACAAGGCCCAGAGGGTGCTGGAGGAGGAGCTGAGGGGACGAAAGAGCCGAGGGGGGGCGGTGGGCCAGCGGGTGAGCTATCTGTGTGACCCCGGCAAGGAACGGGTCGGGGAACCTAGAGGGGGCCGGGGGAGGAACACCAAATGGGGGCAACGCAGGGGTTCGCCGGCCAGGTGGGGCGCGTGCGAGCCGGCGTGGCGGCGGGGTCTAACGGAGTGCAGGACCGGACAGGGCCAGGGTGGGGGGGGATAGGTATAGCAAAGGGGTCGGAACGCAAAACCTGTGCGGGATGCCCAGTATCATGTGGGGGGTCGACCTCTGGGTTGCCGGGTGTCGGGGGATAACACGGGGGGGGAAATAGGAAGACCATGGGGGGGGGTGGCTCCCAGTCGAGGGGGGGGGGGGGGGGGTATGGGGGGGGCCGGAGGGTGGTGGTCAGTTCGGGGGGCGGAGAGGCCAGGGGGGGGTCCTGGAAGGTGCCCGGGGGTAGTTGGATGGCGGAGGGGGGAAGTGGGGGGGGGGGGGGGGGGGGGGCACAAATGCATGTGAGGGACATGGGGAAGTTGAACCAGTGGTGGGTGGGTGGGGTGTGGTGGGGGGGTGTGGGGGGGGGGGGGGGAAAACCACGGGTCCGGCAGGGGGGTGAATGATGAAAGGAAAGAGACCTACGAGGCCCCGGAGCGGGCCCGCGGGCCGGGTGGGGGGTGGGGCGGCAGCTGCAGTGGGGGGCAATGGGGTCCGCGGGGGGGGGGGGGGGGAGGTGGGGGTGGGAGCAAAGTGGGGGGGAACGGGCGGGTCGAGGGGGGAGGGGGTGGGTGGGAGGGATGGTGGCGAGGTTACCGGGTTATGGGTAGTTAAAATAAGTGGCCGAGGGGAGGGGTCGGTGGGGGCGTCGGGCCGCAGGGCTGGCCCTTTTTTCTAAAGAATAGTTACGATAGCGGGCGAAACGTGTAGGGAACGGAGGGGCTTTACTGGCGGACTTGTCGCACGGGCATGAAGCAGTGCGTCGCTCCATGGTGCCACCGCGCGAGGTGGCCCGGGGGGGACCCAGGAAATGTGTGGGGAATTGTATTGTTAGTGGTGCTATACAGGTGGGGGGTAAGACCAACATCATGGTACCTCGGGATGAGGGGGACACACGGGACCGCGGAAGGGGGCGACCAGAGGAGGGCGGGGGATGATACACACCGGTGATCCGATTGGGCGCCGGGGGTCGGGGGGCACCGGGACGACTATAGGGTTCGGGGAGCATTATAGGCGGAGTATGGGTGGGGGGGGCAGAAGTTCAGTGCGTGGGCGGCCTAGCCTCGCTGTCGGTGTGGGGGACGGGAGGGGAGACCAGGGCAGAGGGGGCGAACTCTCACAAGGGCCGGGGCGGGGGGGAAGGGAGGGAGGCCCGCGGGTGGTCCAAGAGTAGAGGTGGGGGGGCGAGATAGGGTAAAACCCAGTAGAAGGACGGGGGGGGGAGGGGCCAGTGGTGGGGGCGCTGGGAGCGGGGGGGGCGGGCCGGGGAACCTTATCCCGCGCATCACGAGGGGGGAGTGGGGGGGTGGGGGGGGCCGGAGCATGGGCCGGAATAACTGGCAAAAAAAGACCGGCAAGAGACCTCATTTTAACGCCCACCGGGGGGGGGGGGGGGGCGGGCGAACCGGGGCGGGCGGGGAAGCGCAGGATAAGGAGGGGGGGGGTCAGGAGAAGCCAAAAAGGGCTACCCATGCGGTAGGGGGGGCCCCGCGGGGGGCTGCGTATGTGGGGGGGGGGGGGGGGGTCGGGGGGGAGGCAGAGGGGGATTGGTCGGCGGTCGCGCGCCAAACCATCCCGCGGGTGGCGGGAAACCCAATGGGGGCATGAAGGAGGGGCGGCCTTCCCCGTGTACCCTCGCCTTCCGGGAGGAGAGGTGGGGCGGGGGGGTGCGTGACGCGCCATTCACGCCCGGCGGGGCCCGTGTTGGGGGGGGGGGCGCACCGCCACCCCCGCGGCGGTTAGGGGGGGGGCCGGGAGGTCTGGCTGGGGGCAGAGTTGGGGGGTGGTGGGGGGGGGGGGGGGGGCCAGAAGAGGTTGTGGGGTGCCACCATAGGGGGGGGGGCAGCGAAGGGGAAGACCAGGCGGGGGTTACGAAGTCCCACTGGGGGGGAGAGAGGCCGGCGGAACATCGGGCAGCAGGGGGGGGGCGTAGGGGGGGGGGGGCGGGGGCGAGGGGGGGCACGGAGGAATTGTGCCGGCCACGCGAATCCGGAGACAGGAAAGGAGCAAAGGTGGAAGTATGGGTGGGGGGGGAATTGTAGTGCAGAATATAATGACGGACGACTATTGATTGCTCCCACACGCTAGCCAGGGTGGGGTACGTCTTTGGCGTGTGACCGGGGTGCGATAGTACGCGGGTGCAGGGTGGGTGGGGGGGAAGACGCTCGCGGGGAGCAAAAAGTAGGCCGTGGGTTAAGGCAACCGCGTGGGAACGGCCAGTCGCCGTGGGAAGCCGTGACGGACAGCAGGTGGGGCGGGCCCTGCGCGGGGGGGGGAGGAGAGCCAAGAAGCAGAGGCCGCCGACTGGGCCCAGGGCGGGGGGTCGCCGGGGGGGGATCGGGCTTCGGGCCAGGTGGGGAAGGAGAGGTGGTTGTGGGGGGAACCAGCGCGGGGGCGGGGGGGGGGGTGGCGCGCGGGGGGGCCACGGCCACCAGATGGGAGAGGCACAGGGTCGATGGGGGGGGGGGGGGGGGGTGGGGGGGGGGGGGGGGGGGGGGGGGGTGGGGGGGGGGGGGGGGGGGGGGGGGGGGGGGGGGGGGGGGGTGGGGGGGGGGTGGGGGAGTGGGGGGGGGGGGGGCGGCCCGAGCGGGACGGGGGGGGGGGGGGGCGGGGGGGGGGGGGGGGGGGACCGGTAGGGTGGATGGGGGGGAGGGAACCGAAGCCAGGGGTGGGGGAGGGGGGTGGGGAGGGGTCATGGGAGAGGGACTGGCATCGCGGGAGCGGGGGGCTGGGGGGGGAGAGGCGGTTGGGGGGGGAGCGAGGGGTGGTACAGCAATGGGGGGGCGGCCGCCGGGCGGGGGGCCCCGGGGGCCTACGGCGGGCGTGCGAGGGGGTTGGTGGGGGGTGGAGAAGCGCAAGGATGGTTGGGTGGGGGGGGGAGCGAACCCGGGCACGGCCCATCCGGCATCCGGGGTAGGAATCACACGGCACGGGGGCGACGTAGATAGATAGCGGGGGGGAGTCGGACTGGGGCCGGTCGGTCGGAGGGGACATGATCTCACTTAGCGGGGACAGTGAGGGCAGGGGGGGGGGGGGTTCGTGATGCATGGGAGGCACGAGGGGGGGGGGCGGGGGGGGGGGGGGGGTAGGGGGTGGGGGGGGGGGGGAGGGGGTGGGGGAGCATTAAACTGCAAGTAGACCGGGGGGCCACGGCAGTGGCTCATAATCCGGAGGGGCATCGCGCGGGGGGGGGGGGGGGAGGGGGGGGGGGGGAACAGGAGGTCGGGGGGGGGGCAAATGAGCCGAGCGGGCCCGCGGGGGAGCCGGGGGGTCGCAAGGGGAAGGAGGGGGAGGTTAAGGGGGGGGGGGGGGTGAGGGGGTTCCGGTTAAGTCCTCGCAAGGGGGGAGCGCTCGATAGTGCGCACGTTATAAATACCAGGGGGGGACGAGGGGTCTACTGGGGAGGGGGGTAAAGGAGGGTGACAGTGGGGGGGGGGTGGGTGGCCGGGGCGCGGGGGGGGGGGGGGTGGGGGGGGGGGGTGCAGGCCCCCCATACGGGGGCAAGCGCAGGGGGGGGGGGGGGGAGGGTTTGCCCAGGGGGGGGGTCAGGTTCTGGCCAAGAACCAGGGGGCGGGAATAGCCAAGGCGCCGCAGTGGGGCGAGCGGGGGGGGGGAGGGTGGGGGGGGGGGGGGGAAAGGGGGGGGCGGGGGGGGGGGGCGGGGTGGGTGGGGCGCGTAATACGGGGGCCACCCACGAAGGGGCGGGGGCGGGGGGCGGGGGGGTGGGTACCGCGGAGGGGGAGGGGGGGGGGGGGGTCGCGCCGGCGGGGGCCACGCGCCCTCGGGGCGCGGGGCCGGAGACGCTCGGCGCGGGGGGACCTGGAAGGGAGCGGGGGCGGGGCGTGGCGGGAGGGGGGCGGGGCGGCGAGGAGGGGCGGCGAGGTGAGGGGGGGGGGGGGGGGCAGCCGGGGGTGAGGGAGGTCAGGGGGCCGGGCCGGGCGATGGGGGCGGGGGCGCGGGGGGGTGGGGGGTGGGGGGGGGGGGAGGTGGGGGAAGAGAACGCACCGGGGGGGTGGGGCCCGGGCCACGGGGGGGGACGAGGGTAGAGGGACAAGCACCTGGAGGCTGGGATGGCTAGCGGGGCGTGTGGGCGGGCAGGGGGTGGGAGGGTGGAGGGATTCGGGGGGGTTGCGGGTTCTATGGGTGGCCTCTCCGGCAGATGGGGGGGGGGGGGGGTGGGCTATGTGAGGATGGGGGGGGAGGGGTGAGGGGATCGTGGACGGGGGTCTGGGTGGCGGGTGTCGGGGGACGGGGGGTAGTGCGCGGGGTGCGGGCGTGCGTAGCAGGGAATCGGGGGGGGAATCGGGGGGTGAGGACATTGGGGCGGGGGGGTGGGGTGAGTCCGGGAGGGGGTGATTGGGGTGGGAGGCTGGGGGGAGGGGGAGGTCCGGTAGTGGGGCGGGGGTAGGCGCGGTGGTGTGGGAGGGGGGCAGTGACGCGTGGGGGGGGGGCGGGAGGGGAGCGGGGGGGTGGGGGGTGGGGGGGGGATGTGGGGCGGGGGGGGGGGGGGCGGGAGGGGGGGCGGAGGGGGGACGAGGGGGGGGGGAGAGGGGGGTACTAGTGGGGGGGGGTGGAGGGGGGGGGCCGGGGGGGGGGGGGAGGGGGGGGTGGTGGAGGGGAGACACGGATTGGGGCCAGTATCACTGGGGGGGGCTCGGGGGGGTACACCGGGGGGGACATAGGAGGAAGGGGTGTCGGCGGGCGAGCGGGGCGGTGGGCCTCAGGGCCTTTCATGTTGGGGAAGGCCGGGGGGGGGGGGCTCTATGTCGGGGGGGACGGTGGTCGGGGTGAGCTGGGGATGTGGGTCGGTGGACGGGGGTCGACGTGAACAGCAAACTAAAAACCCACTCATCCGGTCGTATGGAGAGGGGGGGGGGGGGGGGGAGGGGTACGTGGGGGGGGGGGGTGGGGGGGGGGTACGGGAACTGGGGAGGGAGGGGGGCGGGGACGGGGGCAGTGATGGGGCAATTGGTGGGGGTGTGGGATATGCGGTGGGGGGGGGGGGGGGGCCAGGGAGGCGGGTTATGTCGGGCAGAGGTTCATGGGGTTGAAGGGGGGTTGAGTGGTGGGGGGGGGGGAGTGTTCACTGGGTATCGGCATGGGGGGGGGGGGGGGTGGGGGATTGGGAACAGTCATGGGTGGGGGGGGGGGGGGGGGGGAGGGTTCAGGTGGTGAAGGGGGTCATATTACTACACTCAAACCGCAGGGGGGAGGGGGGGGGACGGTAAGGTCGAGGGAAGGAGTGTACAGGAACGTCAGTGTTGTGGCGGGACGCTGGGGGGGGGGTGCGTCGATTTCGAGGGGCGAGGGGGGGGGGGGGGGGGGGGGGGGGGGGGGGGGGGGGTTGGGGGGGGGGGGGGGGGGGGGGCCTGGGGGGTGTCGCGATCTGGGTTGGGTCTACGCTCGCTCTAGGAAGGTTTGGGTTCTGCGTTTGAGCGGTGTAGGGGGGGTTTTATGGGGTTAGGGGGAATGAGGGGGCTCTTGTCTAAATACGGCGGGACACTGACAAACTTTGCACATAAATGCCTATGTTGTATGTAAATGAAATTGACTTCACACAACGCGAATGGAGTTTGTTAATGTCCCCGTCCTCAGTAGTGATGCTGTGCTGTCAGTGTGACGCCACTAGCGACCGATGCTTCGAAGCATCACAGACACAGGACTGTCTGCGACTCTGGCTACGTAGTCCTGGGGAGGGGTCAGTGCGGGGGTCGATGGTCATAGTCATTGTCATACAGTGGAGGCGCATTCTGAGGGAGAGTTCTTTGTACTCCAGAACATCTTAAGTGTATTTACCATTTCACGTTAAATGTTTATTTTAATGATTATTTTTCCTTCCTGGATGGCGTCGGCCATGGGACGAATACAGCAACAATACAAGAGCCAAGAGAGAAAGAGAGAGAGAAAGAGCGGAAAAAAACAACAGTAATTAAAACGAAGTAAAACATCTATCCATTTGCCAAGAGTTTACAAAATAAGATTCATGTTGAAAGTGCTGGCGTTTTATTTTTAGCGCTTTTGCCCATTTGCTACTTTAGTTTAGCAAACGCTTTTCCGGATTGTCTTTTTCCAAGCTACAAAAATGTCTACAGATGTTCAACTTTTTCGTGGATACGCGTGTACACATACTTATTTTGTTGGTTGTTGTTGTAGTTGTTGTTATCTGATTTTGCTGGCTGCTATATTCTAATAAAAGTACAATTTTCTGCATATTGCTTCATTTGTTGACACATCCACAAAACGTTTGAATTGTATTCAGCGCATCACTTATTCATTTCCATTTTTACCTGTGTTCCTATCCACCATCCTGTGGATGACTTAATCTGATATAATCGCACACACACACACACACTCAAAGCCCCACCAACACACACCGACACACAAATGTAATTTTCATGGGAAAAATTGAATAGAGTTTTTGGTTTGCAATCTTGAGCTGGTTTAAACGGTTGACATTTTCGATTTGTTCCGCTTTTTGAAAATTGCTTTATACGATATGCATCAAATACTAAAGGCATTGTTATCAAATAACTATGACAAACATCGTAATCGTTTTTACGTGTAAGAACATTCCACAAATAATTCGTTGATGATGGGGTTGAGAAATTCTTTACCACCACCATCTGAGGCAGGAGGTTGGTGTAAAAATGAAGATGCAAATATATATACATTCATATAATATAATACGTATTCAATATTATGTGATCATTAACAAGGTTTACCATATCATTTCGACATTCAACGTTATTTGCATAAACTGCTTTATTGCATTTGTGCGTTTTACGTGTTTTCTTTTTTTTTTTCTCTTGTTGTACGTTTTATGCACTTATGCGCCTTCAAAAGTGTGTGTTTTTTTTTAAATATTTTGGTTTTTTTGGTTTTACGTATATAAGCTTAAGCAGAACACAACAAACACACAAAGCCATAAAACAGAACGTAAATAATCACTGGATTGAAGAAAGGATAGATGAGAGAGATTGAACGAGAGAAAAATAGAGCTCAAAAATACTTGGCATTGCTGCATCATCACAGTACACGGGCAGTGTGCAGCAGTTCAATGCAGATATTATGTGTGTTGTGTGTGGGTGCATTTTACCCATTCAATAGATGTGTGTGTGTGTGTGTGTGTGTGTTGTTTTTTTATTATGTAATTTTATTAAGAGCTTTTCCCATCCAAGAACATTCCAACTGAGGTGGAAACCGATTGAAGAAAGTGCCACATAAAACTGCATAGTGCTGAAGAGAATAAAGTATAAAAATAATAAAAGGAAAAAGTGAGAGAGAGAGAAAGAGAGAGAGAGAGTATTTGAGAGCGAGTACACAAAACTCAACAGCGATTTGAAGGTTTAGCTCAGTGAGCTATCATTGTTGTTGTTACGGTTGATATGATGAAAGGGTTGGTCTTTAGAACCCTTTTGAGAATGAATAGGCCATGTAACCGATCGGAATATATATATAAGATACAAAAATACTCTGGCGAAAGAAGTGCGTGCATGTCATTCAGAGTATCAGAGTATGTTGTATGGCAATTCATCGGCATTGAGTTGGAAGTGCAAGTGCCTTCCCTCTGATTCAAATCTTCCTTCCTTCCAGCACCCCCTCACCGTTCCCGTCTGGGTTGAAAATAAGCAAGCGAAACGGTTGTGAGCCGTTGTTAAGTCAGCGACTCAGAATCAAGAGCATCGGTATTGATTGCCAAGCAATAAACATGACTTTCGTAATTTCAACATTGAAGGATTGCATATTGAAAATGCCGAAGAAAAGTGCTTAGTGCATAGCATAGCATGTCTCTCTCTCTAGATCATCGAAGGATACTTAAAAATGTTACATCGCTTTTCAAAATCCACACTCACTTTGATTCATTATTATTGCATGTGAATATTGTGAGATAAATTCGCTCGCACACACACACACACACAGAGACACACCCAAACCAACATTGTTGGCTATCATCCAATGAATTGCACTTATAGAAAATGTTCTTCGTCGCAAATGCTAAACTACCGTAAAGTTTACCATATATAAAGCCATCCATCGAATGTGTACCGTTAAGCTGATGGAGTGATTGCGATGTTTGATATCGATGCTTGCAAGTGTGTGATTCTGTTCATTGTGTTGAACAATCTCAACAGTTTACACACTTGCATCCGGGAATGAAATGCACTGAATGCACCATTCAGTTCCATTTCCATAGTTTTACCTATTTACCAACAATCGGCAATGATGATGATGACGACAACATCATTTCTTGTTGATCTACCCCTTTTGTATTAGTATACTGTACACACACACACACACACCCATTTGTCGCATTGTACGCACAATTTCATGTTTCGAAAGTTTCGGACCGAAACGTAGTCGAACAATGTGGTTGTCAGTTGTAAAAATGTCATTTGTCTTTAGTGAAATGAAACTGATTTTTTTTGGCTTTAAGCACATCCAATTCCATCTGCCTTTTTTATGTTATTAGTTTTAAAAGGCTAACGGATTGGAACATTGTGCCAAATCCATATTGCAAGAGTTAAAACCATCAAAATGAAGCTTAACATCATCAGTCAACAGTGCTGTGTGCACGGTAAACTGTCTAGATTTATGTTATAGCATACAAATACCAAAAAAAAAATTGTTAAAAGTATCCCAAACAAACTTGGAATAAATGAAGACAACGTTAGCAGAGTAACAAGCGAACAATTTATATGGATTATGTGGAATTCGTATGCTTGGCTGAAACTTCGCTCAACACCTTTCGCACAAAAACAATCATTTAAGCCTTTTTTTGGCACACTTTTAATTTTTTTTGTTTGCCCTTTCTTTTTGAGGCGATGAAGATTGACTTTTATATGTCAGTGAAAATTATGGAAAAATTTCCACGAAATTTTCGCAAGTGTTTGGAATAACATTTTTAAAATGAAAATATGAACACGGTTGAGAGGCACGATTTTTGAGCCGAAACAACCAAGAAAACTGGTAACAAAAAGAAACACACACACACAATAACAGCAAACAAGGAACATTTCAATTATTCCGAAATGGTTGCGCGTGTCTTTGGTGTGCGAGTGTGCACAGAAAATAAACGTCAATAATCAGCAAAACCGAAACCCAAGAAAAATTACGGTAAAAAGAATTGACAAAGTGGCGGACTCGGTTAAAGTAGCCGAAACAAAACACACACAAAAAAAAATACAAACATAGACACAAACACACAGGCGCACAGCATACACTCACACATGTAAATCTTCACCAAAGACCGTATTTCAGCAGCAGCGAGTAAACAAACTGATGACTTTAATTAAATTTTGCATGGGCTTTGTTGTTCTCTGTTTCGCTTCAGTATTATTGTTATCCGTTCGTAGCGACCTTTTCCTACATCACTTCAATAAATTCACTTGGTTTTCGAGAATGCAAAAAAAGGAGGAAGAGAAGAGCGTACATTGTACACTGACATTCAAGACATTGAAAAACCATGGTAAAATTTTGGGAAATTAGACACACGAGAGAGAGACAGAATCAACAGAAAAAAAAACAACCAAAGCCAAAGCAACAGCGACAAAAAGATGTACTCATGATGAAAAACGAAAATGGGTATCTTTTGGTGGCAGACGTGTTTTGACTTATAACACACACACACACACACACACACACAGAGAGAGAGAGAGAGAGAGAGAAAACGTAAGAGAATGGAAAAAAAAGAAAAAAGACACGACACCCAGAAGAAGAAGAAACAGTTGATGTCGATATACATACGATGATAACGATACAAATGTCAGAAACGAACGGCAGAAAGAAAATACGTGCATGATGAAAGCAAAACCTTTGTACAATTATGTTGTCTATGGTATTGATTTTGCAATCGTTGAAATTTATTACAGTTGGAAGGAAATTAAAAGAAAATTCGTAAATCGAAACGGAATGGAGGAGCGGACACCATTTGCAGAAAGAGTTGATGTAAGGTCCGTTGCTTATGAGATAGAACACTAGTACTGTTATTATTATTGTTGCGCGAGCAAACACGCACACACACACAAAGGCAAAAGTGAACAATGTAAGATTGGTGAAAATTGAGAACAGGAAAAATCATTCATCACGGGAAACAAAGCGTTAGCCGATCTCTATTCGTAAGCACATGTGCCTTTCTTAACAAATACACCATTCACAAGCAGACGACACTATGAACCACAAAACCCGACCAAAATAAATGGCACTAATATTCATTTTGTGTTAGTCATTTTTCGAGCTGTGGCATTTGTAGGTGGTAGTGGAAGTGGTGTACAGCGAAAAGACTGAAAGAAGAAAATGTCCCATTCACACATACACACACACCAACACCAACACAAACATGATTCAGTACAAAAAAGGATGAGGAGGACGGTGTGTGGGCGGTGGGTGGCCGAAAGAGAGAACGAGAAAAACAAATTATTTCAGTGTGGAAACGTAACCACAATCTGCAATATGGATTGAAATGAGAAGAAAGCAAACGATGCGAAAAGCATCTCGTCGCGCGACTCTGACTGTTGCATAACATTTTGACAAACGAACGAACATAAATGCAAAGCGCTCAAGCCCTGGCTGGGGGCAGACACAATCAAACTGAAAATCATTACTGAATCTAGAGATTCTGGGGTAAACAAGAACTAACTCGCACACACAAAACGTGAATGCGAATAAAGAAATGCGAAATGCCGAGCACAAAATAACAAAATAAGTGATGTGTGTGCGAGTGCGTGTGTGTGTGTGTGAGAGAGCTGAAGCGGAAGTGAAAATCGCTATTAGGTTTGAAAACTTTTCAGTTGTGACATATGACTGTTTCCTTGTACTCAAACCAGCGTATGTATTCCATTGAACTTTTCAGCTAACAACATTGACAAAATGAGCTAAGCATACCAGCTAAATCATTATATTTGATACGATTTGGGCTTTATTCTAAGTGCAAAAGAGAAACGCAATGAATAAAACGAACGCATTTGTTATTATGCTACACGCAGGCAAAAAAAAAATTAAATAGAAAGTTGAGGAAAATTAAGAGAGAGAGCAAAAAAACGCGAATATTTTCATTCATTTCACATACTCGTTTGTACAACCACACAGTGTATACATTGCTACTTATTGAGATGAGAGAAATAGATGAAAAAAATAACAACGTTGCCATATATTCTCACAATACTATTGCATGCTGTGTTGCTGATTAACAACAACACGAGTGGGAAACTCGGTCCGGAAAGTATACGATCCTATATACACTTCCTTCGTTATGAAATTTTTCGGAAATTTCATGTTTTTTCTCATTTGCTCAAAAGTGATATCTCTCTTTCATTCTCTCTCTCTCTCTCTCTCTCTCTCTCTCTCTCTCTCTCTCTCTTTCTCTTTCTCTCTCTTTCTCTCTCTCTCTCTCTATGTATGTGTTTTTTTTCTTTCATTTTTCCAATCATATAATATTTATTTCATATATTGAATTCTATTATTTATCGCTTGAAGCTCTTTTCTTTTCGATTATAACCATCCGCTACACTGTCCGTTTCACTCATTCTCGGGCAATTTCAGTGTGCGCTCTTCAAATTTTATTCCCGTTTTTCTTTTTGAAAAATTAAATTTAGTTTAACAAATAACAGTTGAAGAGACGAGAATGTATGCATGACACAACACCACTAAAAATAAACACATATGGGTTTGATTACGCTTTTAATTACATCCAATTAAATATATATATATAATAAATATCAAACACGATGCTCGGTTATAATTATATTATTACGAAACATTCCCTATTATTTTTGGTATGATGATGTTTTTCAAATGTCGATTTTGTAATTATTCCATTTTTGGTTTTTCGGAAAATGATTTTTTTGTTTTGTTTTGTTTTGTTTTATTTTAAATCGATATGGATATGGTGGATGGTTTTGTATGCGTGCCAGACGATGGTAGGCCAACAACTGTTTAATGTGTGCTGATATGTGCAATGAACCACTTCAATGCAATTAATTGCGACTAGTGTTCAACAGGCGTGACATATCAACGCTGCATAGCTTTATTAGAGGAATTAATTTTGAAGAGTTTTAATGTAATAAAAACAGGCATGGGAAGGTTTGGCCGGAACAAAAACAACAAACCAAATACGTTTTTATTGAAATTATTTTGTTTGAAATCCAAAATATACTTGATCTGTTTTGTGCCAAAGCCAAATTGTTTTCAATTTTCATAATATTGGAAATAGTCACATTTAGTTAGTGTTGGCAACCACCATTGCCCATGCCTGTAATAGCTGATTATTGACATTCAAAATTGTTGCCCGTTATTTTAGGCCCGGGGCTTGCCTATTAATTCCCCATTCACTGCATACTTTTTTTCCATTCACATTCGTTGGCATAATTGGAAATGTGTATGCAGAAACGTGAACGAACACAAGAGGGAAATTATCCACAGCAATCAGATAGATCAAATGAAATTTAAATTTTCTACACATTATTTCTTTGAGCTTTGCTTTTGCCGAGTTGGCAATTTTTTTCCCTGGATTTGGTTTTTTTTGTTTTTTTTTCTTTCTCTTTGCTTCTTTCACGTTCTTCGCCGCTGTTGCTGTTATTCAACATTGCCAATTCTCTCCCTTATTTTCATTCCTTTTATACTGTCGTTACGTTGATTTGCTGCCTTTCGTATGCCGAGTACACTCTAAATCCGGTATGCAATGCGTATAACACAGAAATATTTCGCCTGACTCATTCTCAATATTGAAACGAAGAAGAAAATGATGATGGAAAAATTTGCCTATTCTGCCTTTCGATGAAACCTACGATGAAACAGAAAAATAATACGTGAAAAACGTACACGGAGAGAACAAGTACATAAAAACAAATATACCGGGCAAAAGTGCTCACAACACAAAACTGTTCGCTGTCTGTCAATGATATTAATGCATTCATGTGCAAAGAGGTTCATGAAAGAAATTAAATATGTGCTTGGGAGGTGAGGAGATGAGACTCGAACCAGAGAGCAACGAGCGATAGCGAGAGCGAGATGAAATCGGCATTGAACCAAGAAATGCGTTAAAATCTGCTTACGTTTCATATGGACCAGCACAGCCAACAAGAGAATTCGATTTTCAATGCAGAAAAGTTTGCTGTACTTTCTTTCTAAAATGAAATGTGTATCTTTGTACCGGCGCGAGTCTATATCGATCGTTTTGTATGGAAAATTGCATTCGCTTCTTTTCTTTTATTTCTTTTCTTTTCTTTTTCTTTCTCCCTGCTGTTTCTTGTTCTTTAATAAGACCGAGAAAATAAGCCATAATGATTATCGTTAAACAGTCACAGCCAGTGCCACTCAAAGAATAAAATATCCAATACATTCAAATGCTCTTTGCAAAGTCTTTGCTTTTCGAAAATAAAAAAAAACTAAATTATTTGCACATTGTGCAGTTCTATTTCATGCCATTTCGATTTCTCTTATGTTTGATGCGCTTGAAGCTTATGTTTGCAAAAGTCTTGTTGCTGATGCATGTACTTTCACTTGTTTTTTTTTTTCCTTGGATAAGTTTTATGAGCAATTTTCCTGTGGATTTTTGCCCAAACATCAAAATGTGTTCGTTCTTGTTGTTTTTTGTGCTGTTGTTGCTCGCAGAATGTTTACTCATTTATATAGTTACAGATCTGTCGATCAAAGTTCAAACAGTTCCGATTAAACTTTGTTTATGTTTGACTGATGAGACTCGGACTCATAAATGATGATACCATCTATTCGTCTCAATGAGCTCGTTGAAACAAAAAGGTAGCTCGTCATTCTGATTACAAATTTACCATTTTCATTTAATTCAGAATCTTCTCACCATGGCATAGTATTAACAAGCATTTTTGATCACCCAATTAGCTATTCATTATTTAGCAGCAGTAAGGCAATATATAAAAAAAAAAGATAATTGTACTTGCATATATCTGAATGTAAATTCTCATACACATTTCAAGCTGAAAATCAAACAAAATGCCAAAATGTGTTTCAATTTTTGGTCCATGCCCTTGTGAGAAAAAACAACGATCGATTGATTTTCATTACCATTTTTCGATGGCTTGAAACAAATCTTCAGTCTTATTTATTTGTCTGGGAAAAACAAACAAATCATTAACTAGACCTGTAGACATCGCCCTTGAAAATGATGCTAATGATACGTGAACTGGAGCAATAATGCCCAACAAGAGGATTTTTGGGTGCTTTTTTAGACTTTTAACCAACTCAAGTGCAATCAGTGCCAGCTGTCTTATTCGACACTCTAATATTCTATTTTTTTTCTCTATTTTTTTGTATCTTTTCCATTTTGGAATTGTTTTACCTATTCGCCACATAAATAAATGCAAAGTTTTTTTTAAGATCCTTCAGTTTGTTTGCATTGTTTTCAATACGAAAGATGAACAACAACAACAACAACAACAACAACAACAACAACAAATAAATAAAAATCCCAAGACAATGAGCGAGTGAGACTATAAATGAAAAAAAAACAAATTTATATGTAATAAATTTGTTCGGTTGGTTTAATGTGCCAGCGAAAAATTATGAAATTGTTTTCTTAAGTCGGCCGCCCTGGTACGGGTATGAAAATGGTAAAAGTAAACAATTTGTTGTTGTACAAAGCGTTACACGAATTTTCATCACCTGCAAAGCAAAAGTTATTATCATCGCATAGATATTGTATTAGAATATTTGATGGTATCGCGGGATAAAATGGTGTAAGATAAGAAATGGAAAGACGGAAAATGGAGCGAATCGTTTTTTTTTTTGTTGAAAATATATTCCACATAGAAAATCACCCAGAATCCAAAATGAAGCGACGATGAAATCGATGGCAAGTAATAAAATCTTTTGCGTGCTGTATAAAAACATGGTGGTGTAAAACCACATCAACTTTACAGAACACACTCACACTTACAGACACACACACCAGCACAGTTTGGAAACATATGCGGACAGCGGCATGGAAACGAAAAAGGGCGTGGGTGTAAGCAAACGCGCAACCGAATAAAATTTTGGAACGAAACCGAACAACGAAAAACCATTAAAAAGTAAAGTTACTCAAATGAGAGACAGACGCGCGAAGACAAAAGCAAAACTTCTGCATTGCGTCCAGTACCTCTTTCATTGATGCTTTCTTCCAACCGTTTGTTCGGTTGTTCAGCGGACGCTTTGTTTTTCTCTTCATTTTGCCGAACAACTCTCGCTCGTCTTCCGAATGTGTCGTTTCTCGTATTGAGTTGTCTATGTTTTGCCACACATTTCAATTGACGGGCTTTCTGCACATTTTGGTTTTTGTTGTCTTTTGACTCGGGGTCCAGGAACATTTTAACAGTAGCATTTTGTTCACCTAATGCATTACTCATGACATTGGTGATAAGATGAATTTGGCCCAGGGAGAGAGAGAGAGAGAGCGGGAAAAAGCGTGTAAAATGAATTCAAAGTACTGGAATTGTGGCACAAAGGCGAACGCCGATAGTATCACATCCAACATTGTTGGGGTATAAATGAGCCAGATGGAATTTTCAAACGGTAAATTCCAACGCTTGGCTCTGATAACATCGGTTGGTACGATGAAAGAGGGAGGAAATTTACAACAAAGCCAAATTAAAATTTGCATAATTATGTGAAAAGGTAGAAATTGAATTTGGGCTGCGCTGACAAAAACAAAACAACAACAACAACACACAAAAACACACACACACACACACAAGCAAGAGGAGCGAAAAAATACACACTTGGGTGTGATACATACTTGATTACCGATAACAAAATTTGAAAGTTGGCCTTTTTTTGGTCGTTAAATCCATATTTTCTACGTTCCGCACGTCAAAATCAATGTGAAAGTGAGTAAATGTGGAGATAACTTGATAGACCAATCGTATGTTTTGATTGTCACTTCTTTTCGTTGAATGATTTTTTTTTTTTCGTTGACTTTATTTTGCTGTTCGCTCCGAACATCCCCCCTTCTTATATGCCCTAGTGACAATTTAAATATCAAATTGTGATTTTCAGTTCAGAAAAATTGAAAAGTAAAAAAAAGGGAAACCATTCCCAAAAGGTACATGCAATAGCTGTGTATCTCATCATTTCTAAGACAGCAATGTTCAGCACAAATGACTACTCTTTTCGTGGAAAAAAATGTTGACCGTATCATTTTCTCGTTTTTTCCTCTCTCTCTCTTTCTTTCTTTCTTTCATCATTTCAAAGAATTTGATCAAATTTCTACCTCAAATTACTTTCGAATTACAAGTTCGTTATGTACGTACATGAAATTTGAAAAGTTTTGCAACGAAAACGTAGCATATCCAGGAGTATCAATTTCATGAAATTCGGGTATTCAAAATGGTTATTATTTTGAATAGGTTATGACTTTGCCATGTTCTGTTCTGGCCGCAATTTTTAATCGGCTTTGTTATCTATATGCCGAATGTCCGCGTAATGCTGAAATAAAAGTTGATTAGCACGTTTCATTCAGTTGACATTGGTTCAGCCTCCATCTCAAATTTCACTCAAATATTCGCTCAGGCATTGAATGGGCAAAGTTAAATCGAAATCGTACAATGATTACCAAAAATTATTGCACTTAATGGCTTTTGCAGGCTAATTTCGAATATAAATTTCCGTTATTCCAAACGACAATATCTTTCGATAGCACAACATTCAGAACAGATTTGAAAATATTGTTTTTTTGGAGAAGCGGACAAAAAAAAATCCATGTAAATGTCTATCAATTGTAATGCGATGAAGCTAAAAAAAAGAATTTTCATCGTAGGAGCTACTGCTATTGATCTAAGGGTATTGAATAAAAAAAATCCAACAATTCCATTGAACGGTTGGATTATTATTAATTCAAAATCAGCAATCGGTGTATAATCAACAACATTCAATTGCCAGTTAGCAATATAATGAAGCTGAACATTTTCGATTTGCAATCAATTAGATTGCAATTAATTATGTCGTTTTGTTAGCCGCATGGGGTTGTTACTCTTAAATCCAGATTGTCGTTTCGCAATATTTTATTCACACACACACACACACAAACAAATTGACAGGGCAAAAGAAAATCTGTTCAGCTTCCGAAATTCAGAAGATTCATTTTCATTTCTTTTATTAATTTTTTTACGGTTATTTGTACACTGAACACTTGATTGATATCGTACTGTTCGATGTTCGCGGTGGATTTGAATACATACATTTTTTTGTTGTTTTTGGTTATGCTGCAGCAAATCTCCACTGATAATTCAATGTTTTATCTCAGAGGAAGCCATGGCAACACACAAAACAATCCAGAAAATGAACAAAAATGCCGTGTATTGTATGCTGAACCGAGAGCCGAACAAACGAAGCTGATATTAAATTTTATGAATAGAATGCAAAAGAAGTGAAATGAAAATGCTGGAAACGCAATCCACTTTGTAGGAAAGCACTATGAACTCATTGGGGGGTATCATCATCGCACGTATTATCTTAATTCTATTTTATGATTCAAACACTTGGACGGCTCAACACTAAATACACTTTGAAGTAGTCTTCTTCTATATTCTGTTGTGTTTATGTGTTCTTTTTTTTGCTATGCTTTACTCGGTTCTGATTTGTTTTGCTTAAAAAAAAAATCATCGTGTGCGATGGTGGCGTAAGCAAAAACCGAACAGTGAAATTGAAAATTTCCTTTTATCAGCACACTCCACAGGAGCCAAATATTGAAGTTATACGAATATTGAATGGAAGAAAAAAAATTAAAACAAAACTTCAAGAGAATCCATGAGTGGATATTAAAAGCAATTTATTTTACTTGCATTATTATTCCTGCTCAATAAACCGTATGCATTTCAAGGAGTGCTCAGCTTTAACTATTCAAACGTATTGCTGCATTTTATTCGATAAAATATCGAATATTGGCCATTTTTTGTATGGTAATAAAATGATTGGCTTTGGCTTATTTTTTTTTTTATTTTGATACAATTGATGTTTTCTGTTCCAGAATTTGTGCACGAATTTTCAGCAAGTTATGCACAGATTGAACAAGTTTTCGTTGTTGTTGTTGTTGTTGCTGGCGCTTATTTGCATTAACATGAGACATGAATAAATAATTGATGGTTTCAAAGCAAAAGCACTTAAATCATTTCAATCACATTGTCGTCCAATTTTCCAATAATTTGATTTCCGGGGCAACTTAATTAGTTGCGGCCATAGTCATTGGTAGAAGTTTTCCATTACATTTCAATCGCCAATATTGCAAATGTAATTTTCTTCCCAGCCATTGTGAGAAAAAGGTGGATAGAATTCACTTACAACTTTGCACACACACAGTGATTTTCATTCGGTTTGACAGGTAATCGGAAAATCCAATTCTTATATCGATCCCGGAAAACCCGGATAATAAATTATTCAAATGCCATTTCACTTAACAAAATTTCAATTGCACTTTGTGAAATACATCGCTGCAATTTTCTTTTCGGAATTGAAAGTTCGTGAATGTTCAAATTTGTTTTTGTTCTTTGCCATTTCATTTGTTTTGCTTTGTTTTCCTCGAAAGAGATCCATATCCGCCTAATTAATTTGAAACTAGCCTGACAATGAATGAAAACACCAATATGAAGTGCTTGAAATTCAAGCACAATTGAATCGCTGGAAAATTGCTTTAGTAACCGAAATATTTCAATAGATGGAACAGCTTGCTTGAACATCAACATCTTAAACTTGGCACTTTATCTTCAGGAGCTTTGTACAATCCAATTCAGCTCAATTTCCGTCTGACAATGTAGATGTCGTTAGTAGGTTTGCTTCTGATTGTTACTTGAACGCTACCTTTTCTCTACCACCGCAAAACTGCTTCTTGCGTTACCGTTTTTTTTTTGTTCAGCCAAAATGAGAACATCGTTTTCCACGATGAGAATAGTATAAAAAGTCAAAGTTGTTTGTTTTTGCAGCATTTATGTTTCACCCAAAAGGAAAATACCTTACCGATTTCTCACTCGTATTGTGCCAAACAAGAGCGCTCCGAAATTTGTTTTGCAGACCAATACAGTCGACCGAAAATTGGTTGTGTGTTTGTATTGGTGAACGAAAAAAAAAAAGAATCGGTAGCAACCAGGTATTGTCTCTTTTCCACCGACATTGCGGCACGCATCATGTACATATACTCATTTCATGTATTGGTTTGCTGGTTGCGCTGCTTCCGATGCAACGACATCGTATTGCTTGCCGCTGTGTGCGTGCGTATGCATGTGTATTTGTGTGCGTATGTGCACATCGAATACAACGACACACAAACCATTTGTGAGCAGAAGCATATTTCATGAGCACATACATACAGATGCGGTATCATTTGAATGATGATTTTTTTTTACCGCACGCGCTGACTGTTGACAGTGCATCTACTTTGTTTGAGTTCATCATTTCATTCTCATGTATATAATTTTCATCTATACGTTTCACTCTTGTACGCATCGTTGTTTCCGCTATCTCATCATTGTGCATTTTGCACAAATATATACACAAACAGAAAGAGATAGAGAGAGAGAGAGAACAAACAACAAAAAAATACACAACACACAACCTCTTCATCGGTAGTTGTAGTGGAACAAAAGAGAACCACATCAAATAAAGACCAAATAATGAATAAAAAAAAACATTTTATAAATTTATTCAAACAGTGAAATAGTGTAGTAAGCGCACGAACAACAAAATTTGTATTCACATTTTTTGGTTTGTTCATTTTTCGGCCAGGTTTAAATGGTAAAAGTTTAAATAAGCAAATGGACAATCAAAAATTATCAAATAATATCTGTGTTTTGGTGTGTTCGAGACTTCATCGTTCGTTTTTATTTTGTTGTTCTTTGCGTTGTTGTTGTTTTGTGTAAAATCAAATGTTTAGCAATTGGCATCATCGTAACAATTATCGTGTGTCTGTCTGTGCGCTTTTTGTTCTGTGTTTGTTAAGCCGATCAATGCATATTCTGATTTGATTGTTATGAATGAATCAATTTCATTTCATGCATTACCCAAAAATTCACTCAACGTTCAAATTGTCTGGACGAAATTGGTTTTGTCAGTTTCGGTAAAATTGTGTTGTAAATGGACGCGCGTGCGACACACGATCGAAAGCAAAATCGCTGCACATCACAACCGCGCCTCTAATAAATCTTATCCAGAGGAATAAAGTATTTGTGATGTGTTATAGAATCCTCACAACAAAAAAACCGTTTTTTTAGCTATCGATCCGGTCGCATATTGAAACGTTCCAAAATCGATGGATAAAAGGCGTAAAGAATGTCCAAAGCCTGTGCTCAATGTGATGCATTTATATGTGATTCTTAGGCATTTAAAATATAAAACAAAATAAAAAAACCGAGAAGATTGTTACAGAAAAGTGAAAATTTTTCGTTAGCCATTTCATGCATTAAAATGTGAATTTATAAATATATTCATATGAGGAACCCCGTTACCTCTGTTTCAAAACAGAACGAATTGTAGCGATATGTATAAGCAAGAAATTGCATGTATAGCTAGCGGCACAGCTTATTGTGAACACCACAAAAACATATATAGTTGAAATGGAGAAAAAAAATTATATTTATCGAAACAGAAGAAATAACATGCACAAAAAAAAACAACTCGCACCGAGAGAGCAAAAGCCATGCGATAATCCCAAACAAAGAAGTATATATATATATATATATATATATATATATTGTGTGCTAATGAAAATACAATTGCAATTCGCGCTGAGTATGTGACAAAAACCTAAACCAAAACAAAAGAGTGCAAGAGAATCTGAAGACAACAACAACAAAAACCACGGAAAACAACAACAATAAAACAAAAGTCGCGAATCAAAAGAAATGAACGGAACAAACAAAACAAAACAACACATATAGCAAAAATGTTGAAAAGAAAATCGTGCGTGCACACAATCAACGTTTCATTACATTTAAAGGATTATTGCCGTGTATTCATTCACGGCAATGCATAAAATTAGTTATTGAAAAAGATTTGCGACATCTCTCTCATACAGTACCAGCGGACAGCCAAACAAGAAACGAAAACAAAACACACAGCCTCTTTCGGCTCTTAATGTAATGGACGAATTCACCACAGCGCCATATTAGACACAGTTCTTCTAGTGTAGTGGTGTGTACAGTGTACACACAGAGAGACACACACACACACACACAATAGAGAGAAAGAGAGCGCACGCACGCACACTCTTTTTTTTAATGCGCCCAATCACAACCAACACACTGATACACTAAATCCATTGGCTGTGCCAAACTAATATCACATCTCTCGGTGCGTATAGACTCTCTGCCGTCGACACATTGCACACCATCCGGCGTTTATTTCAACAACAAAAAAAAATTGTTTTGTATAGTTTTTGGAATAAAAGCGAAACAGTTGGTGTTGGGTAAATTTTTTTGTCTATTTTGTTATGTTTGTTGAATGCAAACTGAAACAATAGGATAATATATGAAAATAGCATTGCATCATTTGGATTAGCTATGCTATTGAACTGAAAGAGTTGGTTCGGTCGTCAGGATGACTACCGATTCTCCGTTATGGCTTATTCGCTTAGACACCCTGGACAACGGGTACATTTTTCATTTTTTTTCTCAATTGCATTTCGAGAAAATCGATACATGTGCGCGCTGTGTGTGTGTGTGTGTGTGTGTACCGTTTTAACCGTAATTGAACTATTGAATCCATTCGAATACGATTCCAAAATGCATCCCACACTCACATACAAACAAACAGACCAATAAAATCCAACACCAAACCTAATATGCAATGATGTCCACAAATGACAAAATGCTGATACTTCTCCCTTATGAGTGTGTGTGTGTGTGTATGCCTATATGAATGCATTCATAGCCAAATGCTTGCATATAGATTGTGGCTCGCTTTGGAACAAAAGATTCTGGCTAGAAATTATATGATGGGAATAAATGAAGAATTTTTGCACAAAACTCAAGCTGAGCTATCGATTCAGTGATAGGAATGGTGACAATGACATTTCCATGGAAATATGCATATTTCCATGTGGATGCTTTCCAATTCAATTTCAAAATCCATTGTACCTCATCCTTGGGAATTTTTCGAGTCAACACATTTAATCTGCCGATGGCTCATGGGCTGCTCGAATCATTGGTCTTTGCCAGATAACATTTACTCTCTGTTCCAACAGTATTCCGTATATAATTTTCAATTTAATCACATTCTCAAAATCCAATTTAATTTACATTGATATAATTTATATCATTCTTCTAAACAGGGTCATGATTTTCCATGAGTCACACTGAAAACAAAAAAATTGTCCGAAAATGTTAATGAAACAAAAAAATCGGCTATTCGCAACACTGAGCTGCAGTGTGACTATATCGATTTTTAGCCGGTGCTAAATCAGATACCATGCATTACACTCTAGCATACACTCAAAAATATTTCGGCACAAATTTCGTGTTTATTATATGAAACCATTTGTCATATTATATTTTTGACAACGAAAATTGTGTAACATTTTTGAATTTAGTAAAAATGTAACAAAAGAAATGTTTCATTGTATATATTCTATATGATGAATGCACATGCACACACACACACACACACACACACACACACACACACACACAGTGCAATACAATTACGATGAAACAAAAAAGAAACACAGAAAAAAGCGGAGAGATAATAGCAATCGGTAAAAGAAGAGGAAATGAAAATAAATATGAAGCGTTTATCGTTTGCATGTCATGTTTGTTTTTATATCACACTCAATGCTTTTGGCTATCATATGCATTCTAGCGTAATCGTTGCAATAAAACCCCCAGTTAATCTCTATACTCTCGCGTTTATTGTGACTCGTTAGTCAATCGTTTGTTTTTTTTTCAAAAACCGATTCAATTTAGGTGTTGAAAAGTAGTTCCGATTAAATAAATCAAAATTAAAATGCTCTCGTCTCATGATGCGATGAAGCTCAATCACACCAATTCCATTGATATTGTTTAGAAAATGAAACCGTCAATTTTATCTGGTTTTAAATTGATTTTGTGTTCTTTTTTTTTTGAAAATTTCAAGCAAATAAAGTGAAACTAAAAGACTGAATAAAAAATTGGAGAATTTGGTTTTTTTGTCTCAAGAATTTACTAAGTTACGATGAGTGTTCAGCAAATGAATGTATATTACAGTGAAACGAAGAATAAAAGTGAATTTCAAACAAAAATTGATTAAAAAAAAGAAATAAAAGAAAAAACAATCGATCGTGTGATAATCTATAAAATAAAAAATAAACTCAAGTTATACATCGTATTCGTGGAAACGTCATCACTATTTTTGTTGCTGTTGGCGAGATAAGAGACGACGAGAAAACAAAAACAACAACATGCAAACCAACATGTTTCGAAAAATAGAAATCATTCGATAAAAACTATAAAACAGCGAATGAGAATAGAACCCCGTAAGCGGTTCGCTTTTCTCATTTCATATCGCATACATTACCGCATATGAATTATTGAATTTATTTTTGGTGTTTGGATTGAAAAACCTACGACGACGACGACGAAAACATGATGATTTCAAGAAAACAACCAACCACATATTTTTACCATGTCACGCTCAATAATTTGCTCAATTCGAATATTATCTTGACCACAATTTGTACATTGTTGTTTCTACATTGCGAAAGAAATGGCATACAATATGTAAGTGGTAGTACACTGCCAACCCCGTATCCAGATGCGAATGCTCGGCCAACGATTACATCGAAATTAGAAAATTTAAGCGAATTACACCGAACAACGCCACCGAACACCACAACCACAACGGAAGGCTACCTGAATATTAACGCAAACGATAGCTATGGTAAATCATTGTATTTTATTACAACGAATCGAACCCATCCAGGTCCAGCGCGATCGCATTTCGGTTCATTAAATGGAAAAACACATTTCAACTCCAAAAATTGAAAATAAAAAAAAAAAACAAACACAAAAAAACAATTATGATCGTCAAATTTCATGAATTCTTAAAATCAGAATGACGTGGCTAAACAAACATACACGATTTATCTGATATACAGTTAAAATGAAAAACTTTCTGTCATTTCAAAACTTATTAAAAAAAACAAGTTGAGCATCTATGAATGATTAATGTTCGATCGAAAACTACTAGTCATAAGTGAATGATCTGCGCTGTGTAGAACATACAGCGAATTTTGAAAAAAGACTCGTTAATATTCTTAAAATTATTGAATCAATGCGAATATCGGCTTATGCAAAAAAAACAAACCTGTCGATGTTCACGTGCCGCATGATATGTTCATTTCATTTAAGTGTTGGTTTTTCTTTTGTTGATTTTTGGATTTTGTTAAGCGCATTAATGTGATACCGGTGCTAATTCGAATGACAATATGACGCATCGATGGCATGCAAGTTAATTTCATTTGTAATTTGTTGATGCATAAAATAATACAAGATATTCATCGATCATCGTGTATTCATTATTGACACATCTTTTGGGTCTAGTTTTATTGAAATGTTGAAAGGAAACAGAAAATGTTAATTAATGTTTCTGTTTCATTTTGGTTTGTTTTGATTATAAAAAAAAACCATCACTAGAATCGTGACGCTGATCAGATGAAATAATCCTGTTTCAGTTTTTTTTTAATCAGCTATCTTGCTTCACTTCTAACTATTTACTATTGATAAGTATCGAATAAAACGCTCATACGGGGCCACAGCCGATTAATTGATCACCCTAGTGATCACCCATCCGACCGGCCAAGTCAAAGATCAATCAACTGATAACAAGTAATAAGCAAATGAATTGAATGCAATACAACAACGATGTGGAAGTGTTACTGTAAATTTATAAAATAACACTATGTGAGTGTATGTTGTTTGCATTCGAATAAACCAAACACGAAAAAAAATTGCTACCAAACATATGCTACTAAAAAAAAAACGAGTGAATAAAAGGCGACAACACCCAACAGCAACCAAAAAAAGAACTATGAACAAACACACATATGGGCAATGGACTTAAAACTGAAAATGTTTTACACCACTTTGACTTTTTGCAAATTGCTGTCTTTTTTTTAGTTACTGTTGTTGGTTATTTTCAACCATTTGCAATTTATCTCCGTTCATTTCTTTCGGCACGTGTGTGTCATTTGCACCACGACATTTTTCTCACGTTACAAGCTGACGGCAGTTTGAAATTTTACGTTTTTTTTTTCATCTTTATTCATTTTTTATTTTTATGTCATGTTTTAATGGATGTGACATGTGCGCTTTTGTAAAGTTAAAAGTTCTCTCTCTTTCGTTTTGACAATTCTATTTTTTCTTCTTTGTCAATTCCAAGTAAAAATTGGCTTAACGAAAAATCTCTGAAAATTGAACACGCATTTAAATGCATTAATTTGACCAAATTCACTCACACTTTTTTTTTGATCAGGCATCAAAATTAAATTAAGCGTAAAGTTATTTTTTTTTTGTCTGCGTTTTGTAAGCACACATGTGACATATGAACATGCTCAACAAACGTGAGCATCGATTTGCTTGCCGATAGCCAACACACCAAAAACTATTTACGCATCGCTGGTGTCAAAGCCAATTCAAAATAATTTCAATCACTTATTTCAAATAAAGCAATAATCGTTTCAATTGAATTGGTAATTAGTGTCGCCGTTTTTTCCGTCATCGCACTGTATCGTTTTTGTTCCGTTTTGTTTTGTTTCGTTTCGTTTCGTTGTGTTTCGAAATGATTCATCAGGTGTTGTCATCAACGACGATAAAAAGAATGATAGACACAAATGCAATGGGCCACCCAAACGACAGTATGCACACTAACTCACACACACACACATCCATACTACACTTTAGACTAGAGTATAATTCCTGACTGAATAGTGAAATACAAATAGCTAGATTATTTCTGCAGCAAAGCGCTATTAAATGAATTCATTTTTGAATTTGCTGTCTACGTTTCAATAAATGGCAATCACTTGATTCTCAAAACGACATCGCGATCGACAGTTTTGAGGTGGCTTTTTTATTGTATTCTTTTGCTCGTTTGCAAATATTTGCATTTGATTGGGTTTATTTTATCTCTGGTAATAAAGTTTTTTTTTCTGTGCGTTTTTTATTCTCTCTTTAAAATACAAATTCATATTCGTTTGCCGCATTCTCTTCCACTTTAACAGCCCCTCGTCTGTCTCGCTTTCTCATCTGCTCAAATATCATAATATTGTTTGATTTGCATATCTTCTCAGATATGGCATAATGGTGTGAATATAATAAATTCTCATATATTTTGGATTAGCAGCACACTTTATTTGCCTTCCATTTCAATTTTTCTGCCATAACATCAAATGCTCTTTAATGCATTCACATTCGTCGTGTTGTAGGCCAATTTCGCTTCAACACTTCACTCCGTCTAGATTGCGTGCACTTCAAATTGTTCTCAATCTTTTTTTTTCTTTTTCAAGTGCACAATATTTTCTGTTGTTAACTTTTTTTTTCTCTCTCTCCGTTCAATTGCTTGTTCATTTAGAATTGTATGCGTGTATTTGGCATAGAAACCGTTTTTTTTTCTTCAAGTGCGATAATTGAAATCTTTCGACGCATTTTTTTTTTGATTACATTTAAAAAAGAGTCCATTGACCTTTTTCAGTGTTAGATTGGATTTCTAGAAATTCGTTTGGTCGTAAGACTACCTGAATTTCGATGCAGTCGAAAGAAAACTAAAAGAGTTCAATTTGGTCATGCGTGTTACACACAATTATAAAAACTAAATCAAATCTTATGCATTGCAGAGCTATGCATTTTGATTTTCTAGTCTTCTGATTTTTTGAATACATTTAAAAAAAACAAGTGTTGAAATATATCTGCTGGTAAATTTGACTGGCTAAATGGATGTTAAAAAAACGACAATTAAGAAATGCTCACAGCAAATTCTCAATCATCGTATCTTCATCATATTATGATTTCATGTTATGGTTTTAATAACTGTTTTGCATCGAAAGTGATTTTTTTTTGCAATGTATTTCGGATGATGAATCAGACAAAATGAAATGTACGGTTCAGCGATCATAAAATGTCTTTGCACAGTTTTGTTTTCATTTTTTTTCAAAATTATTGTTCGGCTATTCCGCTCTATCTACTCATTAAATTAAACTACTCATTCGACGAATGCCCCAAATGTTTCTTTTAATTCGAAACTGAAAATTAAAATGGGCTTGTGTCGAAATTGAGTGACACTTTCTCTCTCTCTCTCTCTCTCTCTCTCTCTCTCTCTCTCTCTCTCTCTCTCTCTCTCTCTCTCTCTCGCTCTCTCTCTCTCTCTCTCTCTCTCTCTCTCTCTCTCTCTCTCTCTGCCACTATAGTCAAGTTTCAATTACTTTTATTATCGTACTCATCCCATGAGATTAAACGTTGTGCAATTTCACTTGCCAACAAGACTGCATCGAAGTGTTCGTCATTTTGATAAGCATACACAAAACCAACCGCATATGAAATTTCACATGAAAAAGATTTCAATTTAACGATGGTTTATTTGACTAACCCTGTTTTTGATTTGAAAATGAAAACTCATGATGAAGAAAATGAATTGTGTTGGCTCAATGGAAACCACAAAATGTCTTATGATACACGAAGGTGCTATCGCAGTTACACACGAAAGTTGCCGCATTTCATGAGATTCGTTGATTAAATGCGAACCAATTCTTGGTGGTTACTGCTAGGATTAATGAAAGAAAACATCTGTGTTGTTTGCATGTGTGTAATAAACAAATTTTCCCGGATCTATGTGAATATATTTGAAATCTAATCCATATCCAATTTACACAAATAGCATTAAATTTAATTTTAGAAAGAAAAAAATGTGAGGAATAATCAAAGGTAGATTTTAATTTACATTTTAAATGTGAAACGGAAGTTGTGTATTTCCTATATATTGACTCAAAATATTTGATGTTACGGCAAATTCTTATTGCAGAATGAATAAAGTAAAAAAAAACACAGAATAAGCAGCAACAAAAACTCCAATATAGTTATACATTCACTAGATCATGCTGAAAATCAAACAAAATCCATTTGGTTTTGTGATGGAAAATTCTGCATTGAATAATTTCGAACCACACATTAAATATACAGTGTTCACGTGTGTTTTAACAATACTGATCAAATAAAGATATTTAATGCAATTTATTTGGAGACAATAAATAATATCGGGAGAGATAATATGGTGTAGATAGTGGAATGGTTGGATTTCCATTCAGGAATAAACATCAACCAAAATACAAATGATGTGTATGCACATATAAACATGCGTCCGACCAATGGAATTGTTGTTTTTTTTTGGCAATTTTGCTATACAAACAAACTGTGGTCAACGGTACAGTGGCCTAAAAAAAAATGTGGTTAACACATGGCAAACATTTGGACAATCTTCGCTATTTTATTTTCAAAACAAATTGCTTCTCCCCCAACAAGCAACATCCATTTTTTTTTTGTAAGTAAATATTGATATTTCCCATCATCATCAGTTTTCGTGTATTTTTTTTGCGCTTTCATTCCGCCATCATTTTTGTCAATGAAATAAAAATATCAATGTGATTTTCACACTGCGATGACAAGGCTCACTTTGTAGGGTTTTTTTTAGATGTGAACACAGAACGAAACGAGATGGAAATATACATCTGTATCTATCCGTCTCTCTCCAACATTCTCTGCCAGAAAAAAACCCTTTAAAGTGAGCCTTGTCATCGCACTGTGGTGATTTTTAAAAAAAGGAAATACTTTGCAAAAAAAATGCACTGTCGCTAACAAACTGATGAATATACATAGTGTCAATATAAAAAGATCACGTACTCTCTCTGTTTCGTCAAACATAACGACAAAAAAGGAGCTTAGTGAATTTAATAGGCGAAAATAGAATTGTGTTCTGTGCATTTGATGGTATCTGCGATAACACATACTACGCGTCAAAAAAAAAAGAAAAACAACAACGAAAATAAACTTTTGCCGAAAAATGGTTATTTCAATGTGTTTTTGCAGTAAATCTTGAGCTACAGAGTTGTATCGTCGAGTGATAAAAACTCATTTCGACAGTTTTATCAATGGTTGTTGTTATTATTATCGATACAAAAACGAGTATGGTTTTCTGATGCAGAACAATTTACACATTACCCAAAAATATATAAAAAAAAACAAACAACAACATATACATATCGGGAAATCCATATACAAATTACATTTTTGCTCAAGTGTTCAGCAAAAAAAAAAACGAAACAGAAAAAAAATAAACAACAGACACTCATTTGCACACATACCCACTCGAAACGGATACAAAACGGGGCCCCATTATGTTTTAAAGTGGATTTTCTCTCTCAACTTATATGTATTGATGGCGGGATTGCGCGGGAACATACAAATTGAAATAAATTTATCGAACACTCTCAGTGCGATTTCATAACATTTATGACTTTCGATCATAGTGTCATTTCCTTTATTTTATTTGATGATATTGCCCCAGCGTTCCACCACTGCCTCTATCAGTTGGCCAGACCAATCAACCAACCAACAGAATGAATTTTTTGTTCGTTCGCGGTTGATTTTTGTTTGTGTGTTTTTTTTTATTCAATGCAATGACGCAGTGGATTTACTACACAGCGCACGGAATTATTTTGGATTATTGTTAAAATAAAAATATTGTTCGACGCGAACATCATGCATATCAATTTGTTTGTATTCGATTGAATCACCCATGCACACAGACACACAGTATAGTGGCCTGACTTAACCACTCTATCCTCCTCTCCTTCACATATGTGTGTTTCGATCATAAACAAAAATTGATTTTGAATCTACTAAACACAGCCAAATGAAAATGAAATAATTATTAAATGCAAAGCCGGTATCATGTCAGATGCAAACGCACATTTTTGTTTGTTTGTTATTCTCTGTCACTGGTCCTGTGAGCGCAAACGCTCTTTGAAATTTTCCACCAAATATGGTGTGGAAGTGGATTGTTTTTTTTTTTGTTTTTGATCGAATTTGCAATTGGGTATGGTCATAGTATGCAAATGTTATGACCGCTGATAGAATAAATTTATTGAACAAGCAAAAAAAAAAAAACAATAAAAACCGCACCAAATTGCTGCATACAAATTTGGTCAGGAGCGTTGTTTTTTGGTTGTTGTTGCTCTTCTTTTTCGGATTTTGAATTAAAAATTCTACTGAATCGTGTTTTGGTCATTGCAAATTCAGGTCACGTATCATTATTACGACCATGCAAATGATACATCAAGAGATCGAACACAAATGTTCTGATAAATTAAGAACGAAACGTACATGAGGCCGGTAAATGTGTTTTTGTGTGTGTGTTCTTCAATCCATTATGTAACGTGTATTGTTGAATGTTGGCACACGCTCAATCCATCATTAGACTGAAGATAAGCTTTCGAATATCCTTTTTTTTATTTACTCGAATCAATCTAATGGTTACCCATATTGTGTCTAAATGATTAACCAATTCTCTATTCGCTTTCATTCATATTTCGTTTTTCTCTCTATAGTGCCAAGTAAGCCGCTCAATTTGACTGTGTTAGAAGTGACATCGACGACGATAACGATTGGATGGCGCGATCCGGAAAATCTAAATGGCGCTATTGTTGGATACCGTGTCTTTTACATTCATCAAAATCAAACGTATTTTGCAACGGTACGAAGTGGCACGGCAGCCGGTGAAATGATCAGATATGACCTATGCGATCTAAGTAAGTAAACGTTTAAAAACGGTTTAAATTTGTAATGCGAAGTCAAGTGAAATGCATCTAACACTTGACATATATCACAAAATTGTGACAACACACGATTCCGATTAACAATATCGCGTCCGCTAATCATTTCTTTGTCGATCATCATTTGTTAAAATCCATTTTCTAGAACCATATTCCGAATATAAAATCACGGTAAAGGCATTTACGTGGAAAAATGAGGGTGAAGCATCCGATGCGGTTACACAGCGTACTGATATTAGTGGGCCGAGTGCGCCTATTGTTTCAAATTTAACGTGTCACAATCTCGATGCATTGTATTTGAGGTGGAAACGTCCCGCCGAATATTACAATACCATTGATTACTATATTGTTAGCTTTCGACCGGTCACACAGCACGAGTTTCAAGAGATAAAAATTAATGCATCGGCCAGGCATTTGGAGACAGCGGTTAGTAGCACTTGGACTTGATTCTATGATTTATTTCGCACAAAACAGCTTTCAGATTGCAGCATTTTCTCAATTCAACTGTTCACTAAATTGATTATTGATCATTTTACAGATGGTTTTACCGAATTTAACCACAGACGCATTCTACGAAGTTAAAGTTCGTGCTGCATCCATAAGCACCATCAATCCACGTCAAGTCATCCTTGGCTCCTATTCAGAACCGCAAAAGGTACGATTAACTATGAAATTTTAAAATAATTTTTTTTTTGTTTTTTTTTTTCTTTAAAATCATATCAAAAACAATAAATACATTTTTCATTTGATTTATATAGATTTTGCTGCAGCTCAACTGTGAGAAAATCCAACCACTTCAACAAAAGAATCCGGGCGACTATAATTTAACCATGTTGGCTGGTGCACTATTCAGTTGCTTTGGAATCATTTTGATTCTATTGGCATTCGTTTTGTGGCGGTGAGTGTGTTCTATCATTTTGTTATCTGAGATTTTTATTGGAAAATGGCCAAAAAAATGACATAATTCTAAAAAAATACACAAACGCTCAACATTTCCGATACGGAGTCTGGAACAAACAATGGAAATGAAAGATTCACATCAGTATCTACAATTCACTTTAACTTTTGGATTCGACGAATTCATGGTATCCAACGAATCTCATGTTGATATGGCACTAATCATGCGAAGTGATTATTGACATGGATACAATGTTACAGCGATGGTAGCAAAGAGATTTTTCATACATACCTCTTTCTTCATTGAAGAATCTCCACGTGTAAGGTCTCAGCATTTGAATCCCAGACTCTGGCAACCGAGTGTGAAGAACATAATAAAAAATTATTTGTTTGCAATTGTGTTACTGAACGCAGTGCGGTTATGCTCGTCGTATGTGCTTTCTTTTCACGCAGCACGTGTTCACAAACAAAATCATACTACGAATTGTAAAAGAACGAATTCATCATCAAATTAAGCATAAAATCGTCCATGTTTTGCATTTCTTCGATACGCTTTGAAAAGTTTTGAAACTTTCAATAAAAATCAATATCGAAAAAAAAAAATCCAAAAAAAGCTATTTTTCTATGGTTTATTTAAGGGGCAAACAAAAGTGCTCAAAATGCAAATGCAAAGTAAGAAAATGCCAACGATTTGACATGTACAAAAGCATGAAGCACGTTGAATAGCTTTGAAACATGCGAAACATTTTCGTCTGGTTAATTTTCGCGAGAATTATAATGCATTATAATTTATATGGAAAGTCTAATAATCATTTGCCTTTGAGAATTCATTATGACAATCTCCTTGAACGTATGAATTGTTGTCGACACTACACATCGTCGTTGCCAATGAATGTTTATTTGTCGGTAGAGCGGCAATATCATTTGAAATTAGCTTAGCTTAATTCACAAGACGCTCATTCATTAAATGACATCCATAAAATATTCCATAGAAAAGAGTGAGAATTAATTTCCACCTGAACAAACTATTATATAGTTACAACTTCTATATCTAACTAGACTAAACCATAGTAAAGAGAAAAAAAGGCACTATAAGCAATTACAATGAACATTAAGTTCGGGGGGAAAAATACATGCAAAATGCCACAACGATTTTGAATGCTCTTATCAACATCATTCGATACAACTTCTTTGCCTGAAAGCGACTCGAGCATGTTCGTTTTCAACCATAACGACTCAATATTTCGTCATTTTACTATTTTTTGCTGGTGTAAAATGTAAAAAAAAATTAAAAGCATTCCATGCAATGGGCATACATTTCACATTCATGGATGCATTTAAAAGAAATCATAAATGCCTAAATCCAATTTGTAGCACTGAAATGGCAAACTATATTGAGTTGTAATGTTTCAAAAATTCACGCTCGATTCGCTTCCAGGTACGCTTCTTCGTTCCCATTAAAGCACTTAGTAACAACAAGCAATGGTATGATTCAAAGTTCTGTATTATATTTCACAGCAACACACAAACGACAGACACACAAAAAATAACGAACGAGAAAAAAAAACACATCTCAATCATTTCGCCAATTATTCATTGTGACAATGAGTCACATTTCGAAAACTAAAGATATATAAAATTCGAAGAAAAGTGGCGGAAGTACACAGAGAACAACTAGTAACAAGTCGCTGATTTGTTACATATAACTCACAAAATGCATTGCATTGTTCGTTTTTTTGGGTTTGTTTCTGATGAATCGTTTTATCAACACAAACCGACGCATTGAGCCCGTATCCAAGGCCATTTTAATATATGTTGTCTATATCAAATAAAGTGATATTTTATTTGAAATTCTGTATTTATGTATTATAATCTCGTTAATGTGTCTTAACAAATGGCTTAGCTTGGTTTGCAAGCCCCACATCTATTAAATTCCCTAGAGTCATGGTTAAACATGTCTAATGCCCGTTCCAAGTGCTCGGACTTTAATTTTAAAGTCGACTTTAATTTTTGTTTTTATTGAAATTTATTACAAACATGAAAATAGCATTTAAAAAAAATGCATTCTGTGTTGATAAAATGTTAATTTTTTGGTTTGAGCAAGGAAAAATGGTCAAACAAAAGTTAAAGTCGACTATAAAAATCAAAAAATTTATATTTTATCAATACAGAATACATTTTTATGGCAAAACAGAACATGTTGCTTGATAAATTTTTATTTTCGTGATAAATTTCAATGAAAAAAAAAAAAAATTAAAGTCGACTTTAATTTTTAAAATCCGAGCACTTGGAACCGGCATAAGCGGTGTTTTTTTGTTGTCAGAGTATGAAAAGAGATTCGAATGTTTTGTATAGCACACGATTTGCCACTTTTTCGTTGTCCGATTAGAAAAGTTCCTTTTTTCTCTAAATACCATTTCCATTCGAAAATTCGCAAAACATTCTACATCAATCAGTTTCAGTTGCATGAATATAGCTGCAGAAATGAAGCGGTTTTGGTTTGCAAAGCCACTTCAAATTGATTTGAGTGTAAAGCTAAAGTGCTCTGACCTCACAACAAACTGACAAACGATTTAAAAAATCAAGTTCTAAACGATTCGTTACGCTGCAATCAAACTTCTATGAAAATGTCTCAAACCCAAAACAATCAATTTACAGATTGTTTATTCGCCATATTAAATGGGTTTATCAAATATTGCACTGGTTTTTGAATTCATGGCACCGAGGTTGTGACATGCAATTCCACGAAAATTTATGGAGTTCAATAAAAGTTTCGCTCTTGTCAAACAAATAGACGGAAAAGAAACAGAGAAAAGAACAAGTAAGATGAGAAACGAAGAAATGAGTTGAAAATTATAATACGAGAGATGAACAACAAAAATCATTTTCCATAGCAAGCACACAAAAGTGTGACGAAAAAATAGCGGGAATTGAACGCCACAGCAAAAGTATAATGTATGCTCATGTGTGTGTGTGTGTGTGTGTGCAAGAGCATAATGCCATAGTGCAGCACAGCCATCGTTAAAATGCAATCGTCAAGTCATTTGTATGCGTTTGTTTTTTTTTCTCTTCACTTTTTTGTTTTTGTTCTTGTTGTATATTCATGTTGGTTGAATGGTTTCGTTGTGATTCCCTTGAATTTTCAGAATTTCATATGTTTGGTTGCGGGGGCTTGGTAGAAGATGGATGCGTGCGATTAATTGGTTATTACTACCATAAAAGTCAACGAAACGTCGAAAACATATGTGCGAAGCGGTGTTTTTTTTTCATTTTTGATGTTCTCTTTTTACTCTGTGTGTGTGCATTTTTTCTGTTTCTTTTGTCGATTTTCTCAGCCCAGAGAAGAGACAACAATGCATATTGATAGCCGAGTTGTTTCCGAGAAAACTGGTGATTCTAACGTAACAACTGAAATAAGCCCGTAATCATGGTGCTTATAAATAACGGAGGTGTTGTTGTTAATCCAACATACAAGACTCACACGCATCGACGAATAAGATGCAATCCAACCGAAGGTATAAACACCGGTGTGGTTGTTGGTGTGTGCGCACCGATGATCTTCGACAAAAATAAGAAGAAGAAGAAGAAGAAACAGAAGAAAAAAGCCACGGTATTTCAATGCGAATGCGAGTGATGAAAGAAAAGCATTGATGATGATGATGATTTCAAGTTAATGTTGGTTGGAACCGGAGAGCACTTTGATTTTCTGGTTTACCTAGTTTTGCGTGTTTTTTTTAATTCATGCTGTACTCGCGCTTGGAGCTACTTCAATGTATAGCTTGGACGAGTGAACAGGCAACAGCACACACATTTGTGGAGCCCTCACAATTTACGTAACAGCATGCAACGTAACATATGTAAATCTGGATTTATATTTGCTCGCTCGTTCGTTCGTTCAATCGTTCTGTGCTATTCTCTCTCTCTCTCTCTCTCTCTCTCACTCTCCCTGTGGGTGCGACTGTCTTTGTTTTGCGCTCGTTTGGTTTCCATCAAACGACAGTGGGCCAATACGCGATGCGCAAACTTCACAAAAAGATCGCGCATAGCATAGCACACTGCTGTTTCAGCGGGTACTTGTGCTGGTTTGGTGTGCTGTTGATGTGTGCTCGTGTCGATCGCGTACTGCACACCGCTAGCCGCTTATCTGTTGTTCAGCCGTATCGTATACGATACGATGTGAGGGGACTTCTCCAACTGACGATCCAATGTGCGGCTCTTTCGTTTGGGCCGCATTATTTTTCGTTTCGTATCGTGCGATGTCGTCGTTTGCTTTATTTAGACAATATGTCTTGTCTTTTTCTTGCCGCTTGCTTCGATGATTTTGTCTCTTTCACACCGCATAAATACTCCATATTTGTGCCCACTGCTCTGAAATTGTGCATTTCAGTCTCAATTGCGTTATTTTCTACATCGGACACTGAATCAAAAAAAAAAAAAAATATATATATATATTTATATATATATTCTTGTTTGTTTTTGTTGTTCTCTCTTTTTGATTTGAATTTTTTGTTGCTCCCCTCAAAATAAAAGCGTGCAATTAAATTGGAATAGTTCGTTTCTAATTATTGTGGTTGGACTTTTGAATGTGTTTTTTTTCTACACATTCGTGAGCATTTTCCAAATACGTTGTCACAATCATATACTTTAACCTTTTGGTTTAAAGATTGAGAAAAAGAAGAAGAAAAAAAAACACACACACACAACGAGTGTGTATGCGTTTTTTCTCTCTATTCATTGCTTCGAAAAGCAAAGCTCTGTAATAGAGACAAATTCAATTGACAGCTTTGTATACTGAGTTACGAAACCGGGCGCTATCAAATCGTCAACCACAACATTTGGTGAGACTGTGTGTTTCCAAAAAGTCTTTGGGCTAAAGACAACACCAAACACACACACACACAAACGAAATAAAAAAAACAAACTGGCTCAGCCACGAACCGACGACAGAGAAAAAGTAAACAAAAAAATAGAAGTGTAAAAAAAATGAAGACAACCAAACGTTCTAGTGAAGTTATGCTTTCGTCAGATTGTGATTGTGAACGTGAATCATGTCGGTCGAAGTGAAGATAAGATAATTTTATTAGTAAGACAAAGGCAAAACATTAAAACTGACTTATTTAGCTCACTCGATTTTCATTTTATTTGAGTCAATTTTGAACTGTGGAACAAAATATTTGCAACAACAACAACAACAATAACAAAAACAAAAACAACACGAAATAGAAATAAAAATCGATTTCGAACAAAAACAACAAAAAAACGGCACGCGAATCGAATCCATCGGAATTTTAATTGCTGTGCTTTATTATCATTTTGATTGGAGCCCGTTTTCGAGCCAAATGAAAGAAATTGCGACGTTTTTTTCGAAGCAAGGAGTAATAGCGGTAGCAAGGATACAAAACGTGCTTATTGCTTATGGGTATACACACACCATATGTGCGGCGTTTATTTATATTTGTGCATAGATTTGTATTGGTATTTTTCGAAAATTGGTTACACCGCGCGAATATACACGCATTTGACGTTTTCATAGTCGACACAAAAGCCAGCAAGCTGAATGAAGCAAGCAAGCAAGCGAGTGAGCGAGTAAAGTGTATTTACATCATATGGGCTGTATGATTGTGTGAGTGTGTGCGCCATTAAAAGCGATACACAACAACAGATAGAGAGAAAGAGAGAGAGAGAGAGCCACTGGGAGAAATACCACATAGAAAATAGCAAGAAGTGAACTGAGAATCGTATAGATATTGCTGTGCGATTGAGAGCAGTACAGTCGTGCGCGCTCTCAGTGACAGTGGGAAAAACGTTGTGGAAAAAAAAGCGGAGTATATTCACAAGGAAAAGCCCTTGTCCAATACAGTGCTAGTTTAACAGTGCACAGTATGGAAGATTGCGTTTCCTCTTAACGTACGACGCAAGAGAGAAAAAAAAAATTCCAGAGAAATAGAAGAAAAAAAACACAGCAAATAGAAGAAATGATAAAAGAAAACAGAATTTAACCAGTTAAACGTTTATTTTTTCAACCAAAAAAAAAGCCTACAAAAAGAGGAAATTTTTCAGCGAATCAGTGAGTCTTCCGTTTCGAATCGATGAGCTGTGGTCGCACTTGACGTTTCACTATTCCGCTGTGTGCCCCGATATTACAAGTACTCCTGTACTCCAATTGTCATCAGCTGTTCCATTTTTTGTTTCACCCAAACTTGCTGTTTGCTAGTTACCAAGTGCTACAGTTTTGCAGAGATTTGCGCTTGATGTTCATTTTCATTTCGTGTTTTTTTTTATTTGCTCTTTTGTGCATTGAATATTTAGAGCATTGGGAACAGGGCTGCTGAGCAATAATAACAACAACAACAAAAAATAATCGTCCCATAAAATCGATCGACTAAATTTCAACGAAACAACAAACAATTTGAATACGGTTGAGATTTTTGTTTCACTTGCATCGGGTCTGACAGTGTCAAAAGAAAGTCATCGATTCAAGTGCTATTTTCTCAAAACAAAAAAAAAAATAGTGAAAGAAATTGTTGGTTGTTGTTCTTTTAATTCTTGTTCTTTAAACTGAACATTAAATTGGCAACGATTGAGTACAACGAAAATCGGTTTGAAAAAATTAAAATTATGACAGATGTGGTGAGAAGTAATTAACATTAGTGTGACTCGAAAAAAAAAATTCAAACGAAAAAATTTAAACCAAAAAGAACGAGCCAATTGTTGGCGAAGTAAACGAAAAAGAACATAAAAGAAAGAGAGAAAAAAAAACCACACACATAATTCAACGAAAATTGTCTTGTCGGACAAGAGTGTTATACAGCGGCATTTTTGTGTGTATGTTTGTGTGTGATTTTTTAGCCGTGTAGCTTGATTCAAATATTTGTTTGATGCTTTTCCACTGATTTGCTTTGACTTCAATCTAGTGATGGCTAAACGTGTTAAAAAGGGTGATAATTGGTTTACGTAAGTATCTGGTCATACCTCGTAGTTTTATTTAGCAAGATGCATTCGGTCGTTTAGCATTTTTTTTTGTTCTCACGGGCAATGAAAATGAAGCGAACCAAAAACCAAAATTTTAAACATGTCTGATGAATCCAAAAATGCATCGAATATTGTATTCATCCAACATGCGACGTAGAGGCGAAGAGAATGAGAGAGTAAGAGAGCTGGAGAGATGGAGCGAGTGCATTAAAACAATCGACTCGTTCCACCATCGAAATGGTCGATTAAATGAGGTCATTTGGGTCTGTTGTCTGGTATCTAGAATGTGTAAAAGCTTCCATGAGCTGTCATCTCGACTCTATGCTCACGTCATTCGAACCGTTCTGTTTCCATCCAACCAACCCAACGAACCAAAAGTAATGCAATGACAGTGAACGCTGCACATTCTCAACGTCGATGAATTCTTCTTGCTTCTTCTCTCTCTCTCTCTTTCTCTCTCTTTCTCTCTTTTTCTCTGTCGCTCTATTCTTTTTGGTTTGGATCTATTGAAAACAATCTACAAACTTATTTGTTTCCAAATCGAATTCTGTCGCCAGCATTCTGAGTCTGTTTTCACCCAAGTTTTTTTTTTTTGTTCCACAACTCTTGAGCCAGACAACATTCACTGCAATAATATTGTGGTGCAAACACAGACCAAAAATTGCAATTTGCAAAAACTTTTTCATCACGGAGCAATATCGGTCTTTTGTCCCCGGGCTCCCGAGAATTACAATAGTCAAAATGCGATGCATTTTGCATTGATGCATATCAAACATGTGTGTTGACTTCCACTAGACCAACTGAAACTACTGGAACAATTGAATTCCGCACAAAGCTAATCCCCATTTTTTATAATTATTATTAATCCAAGAGTTGAGCTCATATAAATTTATAAAACAGCATTTGTGTGTGTGTGTGTGTTTGAACACACAAGATATGAGGAACTATTATAACAACATAGATAGAGCAAGTCTAATTAAGAAAACCTAACACTCTAAACGATATTTATGATATGAATAATATAATATATATATTTGTTTTACAACGATCCGCGTTGTCATTGTTGGAATAAAACCGCCAATAAATACCTGCTCACTAATTTAAACATTCCACATTTTTATATACACACAATTTGAGTCATTTTTAGCAAACATTCATTCGCATATACTATATTTATATATATGTCGATCATTTTCCAACATTACGACACATCTTATGACTATTTATTTGTTTTTTGTTTTGTTTTGTTTTGTTTCTCTTGTCTGTTGTCTTCTCTCTGTCATTCAGTGTTCAAACTCACTTATCCCATCTCTATCTGTTCAAACCGTTTGTTTTGTTTTTTTTTTATCTCACGTTGGTTCGTTGTTTCATTCGTTTTAACATTAATTGTTATTAATATATTTGCTCAATGGAATTAAAAAAAAAAAAAAATATTCCATTGCACGCGCTTTGCAATATTATGCTATTCAAACGCAAAAATGGCATCGAATCGTTGCTCAAACATCTCTCTCTCTCTCTCTCTCTTTCTCTCTCATATTGTTGTTTGTTGCTTTATTCTATTTTGCGCCTATAATATGGACAATTTTCATTGCGATTTTGCGAGAGACAAACACACATGATCTAGAACGTTATAAATAAAAAAAAAAAAACAAAAAAAACCACAGCAACAACAAACGGACAAATTGTATCAAGCAATCGAGCAGCATACCGATACGGCTATGAAACTGAAACAGTGAGTGTGTGTGTGTGCACAACAGAGTATACACACATGGTGTGTATTCTAGATTTCTTGGCACCCATGTAAAATGTTTATAACATCAACAGATTCGGGATAATAGACAACACACGACTCAAGCCAACACCGACAACTTCGAAGTTCGATTTGTTTTGTGATTTTTTTTTTAAATGATGGTTGTCTCACATTGTTGACGATATATTTGTTTTGATTTTGTTATCTAGTCGCGTTGACGCCGTATTTGTTGTAGCTTAGGCGCACCATTCAATAACATTGAGAAGAAAAAAAAAAATTCGCAATTATTTTTATTATAGCAGCGGTCTTGTGGAGAGTTCACAATTTATTTACTGCTACACACAAATCGATACACATGCGTGTTTTGATCATCTTCGTCGTCGTCGTGTGCTCTTTGTTGTTGCTTTATTTATACCTCTACAGTTCTATTAACGTGTTATCGTTTTTGTTGAACTGTTTTTTTGTTGTTGTTTCTTTTTTAATATTCGCTTTAGAAAAATACACGGAAACGTGCGTACAGCAGCATTGCGAGAGCACGTTTGCTTTTATGTCTGTATGAAGAATGTATGTGTCACGGAAGTTATGATGTGTGCTTCTTTTTCTTTACATTCATTTATATAGAATTTTATTGGTGGGATTGTGCGTGTGACACAGTGGCCCAGCTAAATCGTATACCATTTTCAGTTTGTGTTACATACACACACATATTTTGAGGTAGCCAATTAACACCGCTTTGGAATATAGTCTCAAGAACAGGGCATACTATCCAATAAATTTATCAGCTTGAATATTTTTATTAAATAAATTTATTAGATAAATTTGATGCGTCCACCGTATCGATGCGACGCTCCAAAAGAAAAACAATGGATTCCATTGATAGCCATTTGAGTTTTAACTTGAGATCTTGAGATTTCAACTTGAGTTTTGTTGGATGTCTCGTGTAACTCAAACATTCAGTGTGACTATCAATGGAATCCATTGTTTTTCTTTTAGAACGTCGCATCGATACGGTGGACGCATCAAATTTATCTAATAAATTTATTTAATAAAAATATTCAAGCTGATAAATTTATTGGATAGTATGCCCTGCTCAAGAATGGTCAATATTTCTGTTGATGATTTAGTTTTTCTAGCATTCATAATACAGATGTACCTTAGAACGAACCTTTTTTTTCATATTTATTTCAATACAATCTTTCGACCAATTTGAGACATTCTCATGAATGCTTTCATCTTCATTCGGGTGTTTAAATAGCAACAAATGCGTCAAATTTCAAATAATATGAATTAAATTCGATGTTTCTTCGGTCATTTACCGTACAATCAAATTCATACAGCATCATATAAATTTCAATACGATTGGATGATTTTTACGGATGTCACCGCAGTAGTAGCCGCAACACATTTGTTTTTTTTTTCTAAACAGAGACAAACGCACAATTTACACATAAACACACATTTACGCACATAGTGGCAGCGCAGCATTGACTTAGACCCGTGTAGTAAACAACAAAATGAAAAAAAGAGCACAACACACAACACACAAATTTACATATATGCAAATTTTTACTTTCATTCATACACATAAGAAAATGTGTTGTGGTATTCGATCATAATAAATAACAACAACAAATATGTATAAAGATCAAGTAGAAAAATACGGCCACCTTCTCATCACGAATGAGATAGAAAGATGTGTGTGATTGTGAGATTGTGTGAATTGTGAGAGAGAGGGACGAAAACTAGACATAGAGAGGTCTAGCTCATACTCGAGTCGACTTGTGATACTATTTTGAATGACTAGAACGCACGTGGTGTGAATTTAATTGACAATATTATACTAAAGCTAATTTAAATTTTATTGTGATTTGAGGCCATTGCGTTGATTTACAGAATTGCCAATTTGCCGCCTCATGCCGCCCGTATATATGTATCCAAAACGTTTATGGATTGGCTCTTGTTTAATGCATCTGTGTCCAAGCACAGCGATGACAACGGCGAAAATAACAAAAAAAAAAAAAAAAACAACCAATAAATAGCATGTAATAAAACAAAACAAAAATGCATGGTTGAATCGGTACAAAATGAGCAGGCTTTTTAAAAACAACAATAAAACATATTCCATTCCACTGGATTTCTCAACGATAAATATAACAACAAAAAAAGTCGAAATAAAAGTCGAGTCTAAATCGCGCATTTTCAAATTGCACAAAGATCAACAACATAGAAAACAAAATAAAATGAAATGTTCAAGTCATGTATTGTTCGTCAAGGAATTACTAAATTTATTCGATAGAGTGATGGTTTTTTTCTTTTGTCTATGCTATACGGTTTCATGTTGATTTTGGATGGAGTTTAAAGTCATTGGCTTAATCTAGATCGGACAAAAAATATAATTTACGTTTCATACATCCCAAAATATACGTTCAATTCAAAACGTAAAAAAAGCGCGCGCTCTCGCTTCGATTCCCATGCCACCGGATACAGCCATGAGCCTACACACAATACACACACATATATATATAGATCGAATGATATTCAAATATATTATCACTTTCTAGCGCAAATGAATGAAAATGACTGCTATAATCAAATTTGAAGTTCAAACGAAAGGAAATACGAACCAGAACTTTAAGAAGAAGAAGAAAAAAAACACGGCATCGAATAATAACAACAGCCAAAACGGAAAAAAAATAACGTAAGAGGCAAACAAAAATACACACACAGAAAGAGAATGAAAACAATAAACACGACAAAACTCCGTTATGGAAACACATAAACAGTGAATACTATTCACAAGATGTTTGCGCAAAATTTTAGCCGAAATATTTACGATTTGGCTATTAGATGAAGGCACACACACACACACGCCATCTTTTTCACGAAATGAATGAAACACACGGATCAATGTGAACGAAGAGCAAACGATTTTGAATGGAACATATTTGTCTAGATGGTTTGCGTTTTTATATGAAATCAAAATTAAATAATTCGGAGAAAAGACCACACTGGCAATTGATTCATTGTATTTTCTTTGGTTTAAGCTATAATAGACAGTGTTAAAACTGTGGAAAATATATGCTTGATGGTGGTGTCAGCAATGTGTTTTGGGGGGGCGCACGAGACAAACATCAATCAATCTCATATGTGTGATAACACAAACAAAACGTGAAATTGTTTTTTTTTGTTCCTTGATTCATTTTGATCGATCAACCTTAACGCTGATAAATATATAGTTCGGCATATACGAAATATAGAAATATTGCAAATTTTCATAATTTCATTAGTTTAGCCGTTTTTCCTTTTGGTTGCATGTTAAGAAGCATTTTAATTGGATCCCAATACAAATGAAAAGCACCTAAAGCTTGGGCTACTGTTGTTTTTAAACAGCTTGTTTAAACATAGCTAGATGATGAAAAATATACATCAATTTTTGAATATGGTTGTAATGATCATACATTTTTTTTTTTAGCCGAAATGATATAAAGAACAAAGAAAACCGGAGACTTTTAAAAGACAGCTCAACCGTTTTTGCTTTTTTTTTCGTTTGAGTGACGAGTGATGGCTGACTAACATCACATCAATAGCCCCTATATCGTGCAATTTCCATGGAATAAACAAAGATTTGAAATATTTAAAGAATGAAACAAAAAAGTCACTATTGTAAATCAGCTTCATCGAGCTAGTGTTTTTTTTTTATGCTTTTTCGTGCAAGTTCTGATAACGATGGAGTTTTTTTCCTTTCATTTTGGAAATATACAAATTCAATAGAGCTGGTGATGTGAATTATGAGGTCATAACGATATCCAAACAAATGTGCAAAAAAACACACACACACACACACATATATAATCAACCACATAACTAAAAGTGCGACAAGGAGACATCGAAATTAGTCTCGAGCTATTTGTGTGCGTACGATTTTATAAATGCAAGACTCATTTGCAAAAAACCGCAAAAGCCACAATGAGGAAAGACGAAATACAACATCCGCTCCTCCTGCTTTTGTTTTTCAGCCCAACCAATTGATCAATTTAGACCTCTACTGTGGCAGAACAATGATATAAAATATACACTGAATTGTTAATTGGCGGGGAATGACTTCATGCTTTTGCATTGTTATTGTTGTGGGCCTACAATTTAGCCAACATTAACAAACAACCGAAACCGAATGGTAACATTTTTTGAACAAAAAATGCACTGTTTTGTGCGAGTTTTTTCGTTTTTTTTTTTGTTTAAGGACTGACGCATCGCAGCTATTAATTACCTATGAAACTCACCATTTTATTTATCTTTAAGATGATAGTTTTCGAAATAAAAAAAAAAACTGTTTTGCGGTTGATATAATTCTCATTTCATTCCATTTTTATTAGTGCTCTACTCCTGTGCGCTACTGTTAAACCATTACGAATCAATGGATCGGCAGATTTATGACGTCAATTTCAATGTGCGCAACCACAATTTATCGATGCTGAACTGTGTGATCGATTTATTTCTGTAAATTGTCAAATTAACTGCGCTCTTGATTGAAATTGAAGCCTCATTTGAATTTGATCTTTGGTGATCTATTCAATTGTTTTATTGCATTTAGAAAAAAAAATAGCACGTCGAAATAAATGTGTGTCGATACTTTCTTCACATGATTACATCTAGCTGAATCTCGCACCCAGTTTTTTGGTGTGGAGTGATTTATGGTTACTTGATTCAACTAAATTACCCTACAACATTCCACCATTCCATTTGCAACGGAATTTCTTTCTCTCGGGTTTTCTTTTTTTTTTATTTGTCTTTGAGGTTATCGATTTGCTAGAAATACTGGAAAAATATCGATATTTCGTTTTGGCATTTTGGTGTTTTTCATTTGAATTGTTGGTGATATAGAAACTAGCGAGCCATGCCACCATATAGTTTGATTTGGTAAAGGCACGGAAACGCCTTAAATTCATGACTCAAATTTAAATTGTGTTGTGAATGTGCCTCAAAATTACGAAGACAAAATGATAAAGTGAATGATAGAAGTAGTACCGATTACCCGATGATAAGCTCGCTCCCCGCCGCCTCTCTCATTCTGTTAAATAGGAACAGAAACAATTTTTTTTTAACACACAAAATAAAACTCTTCACCAAACTCAACAACCATATTGTCGAACAGAAAGCTTATTTCATGTCAATTTTCTGAGCTTTCAATCACATCGGTCTTTGTTCAAATTTCCGCCGCATTATTATTTTATTATTTTGTTAAGTTGATTTGCATAATCGGTGTCTTAGAACATGGCAAGTCTGTTTTGTCCGTCATGGAGCATTGATATCCATTTCCATTTCGGTACCGGCTCAATTTTCATTTCAAATTATTTCTTTTCTTTTGTTTTCTTCTTTCTTCCGATTCCGAGCCATTCAACTGTCACACACACATTTATGGCGACATGAAATTTAAATGGAATGTATTATGACTTTTATTATCGGCTCAAAAACAAAAATTAAAGGAAAAAAACACAGAAAGAAAGAAATAAAAAATGAAATAAAACAAAAAGAAATAGCGTAATGTAGACACGAGAAATTGTAGATAAAAAAAATGGTTTCGATCGTTGAATCGTATTGACACGTTTATTGACATAAATGCCAATGATTCAAACTGAAAACGGTGTGTAAGAGTGTGTGTGTGTGTGTATTGGTGTGTTTGTGCTCACGCACACAAAATCGACTGTGAATGTGCTTGATAGCGGACAACGAGTAGATCGTTTGATTTCCTAATTAAATTCTCCGTCAACGAGAGCGGCCTAGTAGTATTAATTAAATCGTTTGTTCCAACAAATCGTTTGGGTAAACAGGCAGCACTACTGCTGCGGCGTAGTTTTGTTAGCTTTAAGTCACATAAGCCAATATTGTACTCCTCTCTTTCGATCTGTTTTCCTTTTTTGGCCATTTTACGATGCTCAATTAATGTTACAAATTTTAATTAATTTTCCGCTTTTTAATTAAATGGTTTCTTCTTTTGTTTTGAATCCATTGCAGAAAATGCTTCCATGCAGCATATTACTATTTGGATGACCCCCCGCCTAATAATTGTAAGTATCAATTAACATCAAATTACCGATTATTTTGTTATGAAGTTGAAAAAAGAGATGGAAGAAAACGAATCAAAAAAAGACGAATTTAATCCGGTGATTTTGTAATGAAGTTGTAATCAACCGTAGCTTTGGAATATGAATTCGTGTCTCTTTTTTTGTCTGTCTACTCTTTCTCTCAGCACAATAAACGTTAATGAAGATTTAGTAGTCGAAGGGCAATTTCAGATCATTTTTGTGTGTGTGTTTCAATTCTTCAATCGCTCAGCTAAGCTCATTTTGTGCTAATTTATTTTTTTTTTCTTTTTTCTCTTCTCATTTCTGCAAGGTCAACCATTAATTGATTGGGATCAACCAGTTGAGGTTGGCGGAGAAATACGAACAGCTGTGCCAATAAATGAATTCGCTAAACATGTTGCTGAATTGCATGCCGATGGCGATATTGGATTCAGCAAAGAGTATGAAGCAATACAGAACGAATCAATTAATGAAGAGTATCCATCAGAGCATTCACAGCATCCCGATAATAAGCAAAAGAATCGATATTTAAATATTATTGCATGTAAGTATCAATCCGATCGAGATCTCGTTTATTCTGAGCATGAGAATTTTTGTTGTTGTTGTTGCTTCGAGTATTAATACAAATTGGTTGTTCACATTATCCAAAATGCAAAAAAAAAACTCCAGATGACCATTCACGAGTCCATTTGCGGCCACTTGGACGACAGAAAAAGTCCATTGACTACATCAATGCGAATTTTATCGATGGCTATCAGAAGACACGAGCATTTATTGGTACACAAGGACCGTTACCCGGCACATTTGATTGCTTTTGGCGTATGATTTGGGAGCAACGCGTTGCCATAATTGTTATGATCACGAATTTGGTGGAACGAGGCCGACGAAAATGCGATATGTATTGGCCCAAAGATGGCATCGAAACCTATGGCATTATTCAAGTAAAACTTGTCCAAGAAGATGTGATGGCCACATACACAGTACGAACATTTGTAATAAAACATTTAAAACTTGCGAAAAAGAACAAAAATGCCATGGAAAAAACCGTTTATCAATATCACTACACAAACTGGCCGGATCATGGTAAGTGTGGTTGGTGCAGGCCAATAAAAACGTCAACAACGTTTACAACTCAACTCGATTTGATTCGATTATTTATTGTGAGTGATTTTTTTTTTCTTTGGTTTTATCTTTTACCAGGTACGCCAGATCATCCGTTGCCCGTATTAAATTTTGTGAAAAAATCATCGGATGCTAATCCACGTGATGCTGGCCCAATCGTTGTCCATTGCAGTGCTGGCGTTGGCCGCACTGGCACTTATATTGTGCTGGATGCAATGCTTAAGCAAATCGAACATAAAGGTGTATTGAATGTGTTTGGATTTTTACGGCACATTCGAAATCAACGGAACTTTTTAGTTCAAACGGAGGAACAATACATTTTCATTCATGATGCTCTGGTCGAGGCGATTACCAGCGGCGAAACCAATATTAAAGCTGACCAGATTATTGAAATCAAGGATAATTACAATTTGCTGGCAACACATTTTAAATTGGTGACACAATTCCAGGCAAAAGATGTGCACACCGCATCCGCCATGAAACCGGTAAATATGTGCAAAAATCGCAGCTCATTGTTACCATTAGAAGGAAGCAGGGTGCATTTAACACCACGCCCAGGCGAAGACGGAAGCGACTACATTAATGCCACTTGGTTACAAGGTAAAATCTCCACATTATCAAATTACACATTTATCACCTGATTATAGGGCTGACTGAAACATCTGTGGTCACTGTATCGGTCAAACACTCACACCTTTTTTCTGCCAAATGTCAATATTGTTGTTGCCGCTCAGTAAAAAAATTATATCAATTTTAATGTGTATTTTCAATTAAATGTAGGTTTTCGGCGACTACGTGATTTTATTGTAACACAGCACCCATTGGTGAATACGATAAATGACTTTTGGCAAATGATTTGGGATCACAATGTTCAAACAATTGTGTTGCTATCATCGCTGGATGACATTGTAAGTTGTTGGCATTGAGCCAAGAACAGAAAAATCCTTTTTTGTTGTACAAAATATTGAATTGTTTGTTTTTCTTTTGTTTACCATTTTACAGTCTTATCAACAATTTTGGCCAGACGATTCGTTGACGATCGAAAGTGACCATTATAGAATAAATTATGTATCGAAAATGAATAAATGCGACTATGTTTGTCGTGATTTTGTGATGCAGTCAATACAAGACGACTATGAGCTTAACGTACGTATGCTGCATTGCCCTAGCTGGCCAGAACTGGGCCATCCATCTAGTATTTATGATTTCATTGTTGACGTACATCAGCGTGGCAGCGAATATAGAAATGGTCCAATAGTCGTCATTGACAGGTAAATAGTCCAATCATTTTGCAAACGGATTACCCTTACCTGTCCCATTCAGCTCAATTGTTTCATTTTCTTTCTTACTCGTTTTTTTGTTTTGTTTTTGTCCTTTTCAAATCTGAATTTAATTCCATTCAATCCATGTGTTTAACAGATTTGGCGGTACTGAGGCTTGCTCATTCTGCATAATTACGTCACAAGCAATGCAATTGGAATACGATAACACAGCAAATGTGTATACATATGCAAAATTATACCATAATAAGCGTCCTGGTGTCTGGCAATCGGTCGATGATCTCAAACAAATTTATCGCATTCTATCGTATTTACCATCCGATTTAACGTTGTTAAAATGTACAGAACTGCGTACGGAGATCGAAGATATAACAACGGCAACACCAGATTTATACAGTAAAATTTGTAGCAATGGAAATATTAGCTCTAGTTTGAATACAACACAAAATTCAATTATAGCAACAAATGGCGGAACAACGGTCAAACTAAATGGTGGCATCATTAGCAATGGCAATGACGAATTTTCAATTGTTGTCACTGAACCAGATAATATAAACGTTTAAACAACAGTTTCACACACACACACACATACACACACACATTGCATCGAACCATCAACAAATCAAAATGCAATGGTTTTAATTTTCGATTTTTTTTTTTTTTTTTTTTTTTATTTAAATTTTAAAACTCTTCACCCGATCTCTCATTCGCACGCGCATCAACAACTTCGTATCAAATTTGTTTGTCTGTTAGATTTATCTCCATTTCATTTCTTCCACGGTTTTATTTCACGGGTGTAATTTTTTTCGTCTCATTTTTCTATAAATTAAATTTATTGCTGATTTTACATCAATTCGCAACAATCAAACAAATCAAAGGAAAAACGTTACAATCAATAATGCTACGAATTTTTTGGTGGAATAAAAAATCAATACACATTGTATTTGATGTTTTTTTTTGTTTTTTTTTTTTTTTTTTAATTTTCTAGTATCAAACTGACAGACATTATGCAGACAAAACGTGCAAATAATTGTGACATTAGTCATATTGATTACATTTTCAACTAGTCCATAAATTAAAGCGTATTTTCATTTGTGTTTTCTTTTTTCTTTGTTCCTTATTTATATTGATTTAATCTTTGATTTTGAATTTTTTTTGAAACTGAAAGTGAAACAACAAAAACTGTAAAATGAAAGAATTCGGAATCAAATCGAAATAGACCGAAATGTTCGTGGTGTATGCAATTGATGATGTTTGTCATTAAACAAAAGAATTTTTTGTCCGTATACACACAATGTGTGTCACAATATGCAATAAATGAGAACGGGAATAAAACAGAAAGAATCGGGCAGAAAGTGGTTCGCTTCGAGTCATTATTTTAAAGAAGAAAAAAAAGAAGACAATTTAAAACAGATTGCTGACTCATTCAAACGAATCTTATTTCAACGCAAACAAAAACGAATGAATTCAATCAAATACTCTTTACCAAGCGTTTTATTTAGTGCACTTTTAGTTTTTTCTTTCGATAAGACTGGTTTTTCTACAAATTTTTAATTAATGGATTAAATGATTTAAACTGAAATTAAACACACAGACACACACACAAATAATAGTGTAAAATGAATATTATAAATCTGTATCGTAAATACGATTTATTCTGTGGTCTTGGTTGGTCGGCAATATTATTGTTTTGTGCATTAATAAAAAGAAATTTATACAAAAAAAAAAAAAAAAAAAAAAACAGAAATATTTGTCGTCCACCGAAAATAAGCTGATGGTCATGGCTTATTGCCTAAAACAAAAATATGAGCGGCCAGTAAAGAATATTTCTTCTTTTGTCATTTTTTTTTATATTGTCGCTAAAATTGCCAAATATGGACTTGGAAGAAAAAAAAAATGAAAAGTGGTTCCGTTTTAGAAGAAAAAAGTGTTTGTGTAAATTTGATTTTTTATTATTATTTGAATAAAAAAGGAAAAACTGAAAATTTTGTACGTAAATGTTTGGTTTTTCGATATTGGAAACGGAATTTCAATACGCAAAATAAAATATAACACTTGATTGTGTAAACATTACTCTTCACTGTAACTTTAACATGTAACTATTGTGTGCGAGTCATTGCCATTGCACCCGTTTGATCCACTCATTTGTTCTATATATATAGATATATATTTATATATATATATTTTTTTGTCATCACATTCACAATCAAATAAATATTCGTGTGAATATTGCAATTTTCTTTTCTGTGCCTCCACTCAAAAGAAAATTGAATTCTGCACTACTGGTCACACAACACAAATGGCCAAATGCATTGTGAACATTTCACCAATTCAAATGTGTTTTATTCAAAGAACATTGACAATTCGTCATAGACACACACACACACACACACAAAAACTGATTATGTATTCTGATTCTGAGCATATTGAGATTGGAACATTTTGGAAAACAACAACAACAAAAAATGGTACACGAAATATGCAAAAACAGAATTTAAAACAAAACAAAAAATCATTTAAGGTCTCTATTATGTAAAATACCGAATTACTATAAGATGATACACTTATTAAACAAATATTGTACGTAATTTTAATGAAGTAAAACAACAACAACAAAAATCAATTAGTGTTTTAAATTTTTCATCAAACAAAACAACAACAACAACAACAACAAAAATCAACACAAAAATACAAAATATGAAATAGACAAATTTATTGCAAAACAACAACAACAACAACAAATGTGAACATTTTAATAAATTGAATGTAATTGAAGAGAGAGTGAAAAAAAAAAACAAGAAAAAATAACACATACAGTGTGCGTGTATGAGAGAAAGAAAATGTAGATGTTGGCGAGTGAGTGTGAATAAAAGAGTGAATGAATGAGTGTAAATTGGACACTGTACGAATGTGTGCATTGTTTCTGTTTGCTAATAAATATAAAACAAAAACTGAAACAGAAATTTAAAAAAAAATCTAGATTAAAAAAAAAAAAAATTGCGGAATACTCGCAAATGGCACATTTACTAATTCTATTGAAATATTTGTAGCAAAACTAAAACAAAAACAAAAACAATACATGTGATTTTAATAAGAATGTATAAAGTCAGAATGCTAGATGAATTCATTCTAATGATATTTACAGCACAATTTCAACAAAATACCACGAAAACATACAAAACTCACACAAACAATTTAACTGTTACTTTCAGTCTTGTGACCGATTTCTCAAAGTTTGGCTGCATTCTCTCAAAGTAGCCGCAAAGAGAATGTCAAACAACCAAGAGATATATTTCTAGTCCCTAATAGTGAGTATGACCCTCGCACGATGATTAATTGATTGGACAATCCAAGAGAATGAAACAATTTTCGAATCCTACAAATTAAACAAACAAACAGAGAGGAAGAGAAACCGAGAGAGAGAGAGAGAGAGAGAGAGAGAGAGAGAGAGAGAAAGAGAAAGAGAGAGAAACGAAATATTCTATAAAAACTATAAAACTAAACAAAAATAAAAGAGCCATTGGTAAAACCGGGAAACTCTTAATCCATGAAATCTATAGCAAGTAGTAGTGTTTACTGTGAATCGATTTAATGAACAAACCAAACATGCACTAATCAAATCACATCACACTGGTATCAATGTTATCGTCATTTTTTCTTTCCTTTCAAACTGTTTACAAAATTCGACCATCACCGGCAGATTAATATATAAACATTACAAATTAAATGTGAAAATATTCGTTCAATCGAAATTGTGAATAGTCAACCGAGTTAGGTCTATTGATCGTATTTTTTTCGTATAAATAATTGCAAAGCAACAAAAGCTTTGCGGTTTCCAACTGCAAGTAATTCCATAGATTCTTTCAATTATTTCATGAAACGAAAAGGAACCCCGTTAGGTAAATATGAATGGTAAATAGTAATTGAAATACCACCCACCCCAGAAATGAATGTTCCCTGAAAATCCACATGTCACAATCTCAATTGTAACGCGAAAGATGGCGTTTTTTTTGTTTGGTTTCAAAGTAAATCCATGCTCATACGGCCATACTCTGCACACAATTTCGGTTTTAATTCGGAAACACACCTATCTATACCAAAACGGTGACGGATTCGAATGCAAGTAAATTTTCGATTTATAAAAGACATCGAACTGGTAAAGAGTTAAAATGAAGCAAAAATTATTTTTGCAAAAAAAAAACTTCTACGATGGTGGTCTTCATCGGTGGCGATAGATTATATCAAAGCTTTTGAAATAAATTAAATGCTGTACAATTTGACCAGATCCTTTGAGCCGTACGATTTAAAGTATAGTGTTGAAATCCTTACCAAGGTCTCTGCCAAGGTCTCAACCATTTTGTTACATAGAATCCAATCAAATCGTATTAGTATTTGGGCAATTGAGTGAGCATTTAACTACAGCCATACCATGATCTATGATCAATGTAAAAATAAAAACAAAAACACAAAAAAAAACATACATTTAAATCATTCAAATCATGTAGAAGTTTCGAAATTTGTAAACGAAATTCCGATTATTTTACTATAATTAGTATATGCATTTCAAAATGTCAAAGATGTTTCATCATTGTGACAATTAGTAGTGAATGAAACCCAATAGGTTTGAACCGAATTGAAATGTGATCTGCAAATTATTAACTATTCATATTGCAACTGTAACAAACACTGTGCATGTATGTAAAAGAAGCTGACATTTTTTCAAAATTGAAAAGTATTTGATAGATTAAAAAAAACACACACACACACACAACAACTCCAACATATTTATAAAAATACAAATCGAAATCGATTTAAATGATTCCATTAATGGTTTACAGTTTCGGTTGATGTGTTCCATTCATCGTGCTTATGTCAACTGATAAATATTGGAAACCTCTTTTAAAAATGGCAAAAATATGAACAACATACACATTTCTGTCATTGAGTTTGATATAACTTTCCTCTACGTTTGATATAATTAAAACTCATACACACACACACACATAACTGTAAAACAGCACATACTGTAGCCAATCAATTGCACATACAAACAACAACAAAAAAAAACAAATATTTGCATAGAGGAAATGCTGATGATGATTCAGGACTGCATTCTGAACTTTTCCTCCAAATAAGCTCTTTTTATTCGAAAAAAAAAAACAACACTTCTTCATTTATCTTTGTCATTGTTTCTTTTACTTTCGGATGACCTTTCTGAAATTACTGATCAAAAATTGTGTGTTTAAATATAAAAAAAAAACTTTTTGACTCAGTTTTCGACTTGATTCATACCTAAAATAAAACAGTAGAATATGCAGAAATATTAGTTTTCAAAGCATAGCCATGTAAATAAAGTCACTAATAATTCTTTTTTTTTTCGTGTGTAACCTAATAAATTAGAATGCATCGGCAACAGGTATGTGTGGATGAGAGATAAATTTTTTTTATTTAATTTAAAAGACTAAATATATTTGTTTAAAAAAAAACTGGAAAGAAAACGAAGGAGAAAAGGATAAAAATGAGAACAAAACAAAAATAGAATAAAAATGAGAGTTATCATTTGATAGCGAAAAAAAAGAACATAAAATTTTAGTCTTACGACAAAAACAAGAAAAAAAAAAGATTGATATTATGCATTTAAGACAAGTAACTATAGAAGATTCAATGGCTAATTCAAGCGAATCGACATACAAAAAGAAAATGCAAAACAAAATCTGAATATTGGACAATTTACGACATTTCATAAAAACATGAAATGTATGGAATAGAATTGAGTACGAGCCGAACAATAAAGAAAACAAAACAAAACAAAATGTTTAAATAAATACATTTGTCACATAAATTTGAAAAAAAAACAAAAACAAAAATATGCTACCGAAATATATAAGAAACACACACTCACAATCTCACAGATCCACGTCAAACTGTACCGTTATAAATATTTGTAAAATTACAACTGAATAAGTAATAAATATTTGCTTTTAACATTAACATTTGTTGTGCGTTAATCATAGCTTCCTTTTGCAAGTACTTTTTTTTGTTGTTGTTATTATGAACGAACAATCGAAGAAAAAAGCGTGCTGATAATTTGGAAGCATAACACTATTTAACAACGCTGACGAATAAAACATCTCCCTCGAGTCCTTTCTTTTGAGCGAAAGAGTCGGATGGTATGACTCTGTGTGTGGCATTGTTCCAGAATTCAAAGGTATTGAGTGTGCACTGTGCAGTGCACTGAGCACATGAATAAATTAGTCAAATGTTATTTATTTCAAACTCTTTATTACTTAAGCTTATGATAATATTTTCAGTTTCAATCAATATAATTAAATCTTATTGAAATTAATCTGCAAAGTTATATACAAAATTGTTAAAAATCAGAGACTGCTCCCGAGTCAGTAATTCAGCTTCCAGAGAATTGCTAATTTATTCTGCTTCCTGTAACTGCTACTTTGTACTAAAACAACCAAGTATCTTTTGCTTGGCTTTCGCTGAACTGATTCATTTTATTCGTGCATTTGTATCCTATTTATACAAAGAGTATTGTGCCCTTTGTGTGATATTTGTGATTCAATGTGGGTCATTTTTGATAACATTTTTCAATATGAATTTCAATTAAATTATCCATTGTTATCAATTATCCTCGCTTTCAGCAAACGATAACAAATGTTGCAACCTTCTTTTTCTAATTAGCATTGGTCGATTCATGATAAGTCGCTTATTTTTCTCAACACTCTCCCTGAATCGACTATGCCTTACAACAATCTATAAATGCAAGTTAGTTATTGACCATACGTTTGAACGGTTACTGTTTATTTTAAACCATTGTGTTTGTTCTCGTGAATAAATTTGGTGCTATTGAATTGACCAAGTTTGGTACTCGTGTTGGTCGTCGCGATTCCGATGTTCGTCTTCATTCTCTTGCTTGCAGTGATCGCCATGGTTCTATCATTCAGCGCCCCGATGGTACTATTGCATTCATCAATCATTCACCTGATGAATTCATCTTCATTAATGATTACAAACTCGAGCCCGGCCAATCAATTTCGCTATCATCCAACGACATCATTAGCTTCAGTGGTAATGAAACCGTTCAACTTGTTGAAGCTGATTGTCTTTCAAGCATCTTTGTCATCGGAAGTCCAAGCCTTAGTCCAGATTAACTTTGTGCATAAATAAACATTTGAAAATTTAATAAAAATAATATTTTGAAGAAGTGTTTCGTCTTCCCCTTCCTTCCACGGTCATTATGTTTCCAGTTTATTTTGCGTTGCTCAATCCAATGTTCGGTAAGTGGCCCAAACATTCTCTGTAAGAATATCAGCAGGCATGTCTGTTGTTGGTAGGTATTCCAGTACAACGTTTATGTTCTCTAAATGTTCGCGAATAAATTTGATCTTTATGTCGATGTGCTTCGTTCTGCTTGAGTATGAGTTGTTGTTTAGCTGGCAAAATATTTTTGTAGTTTCCCAATCATTGAATATTGCATTATGCAACGACTTTAACCAAATCGCTTCATATATAGTGGCAACTGTTGCCATGTACTCGGCTTCTGTTGATGACAATGCTACCGTAGATTGTCTCTTAGTTGCCCAAATTTCTTTGGTACTTCCTTCCTCGTCAAGTTTATCAAAATATTTTGTGTTATTGCAGATATATGATGTGGTTCCATTGTCGATGAACCACTCCTCTTTGCTCGCCTCTCTGTTTTCATTTGAGAGGAATGCGATCATTGTTTTCTCTTGCTTAACCCCCTCTGGCTATCTCGACTGCCTTTGTTGCGGCTTCATACTTTTTCTTCGTGGGGATTTAGCGACTAAATGCCGATTGTCACCACATTTGTTACATTGTTGAGGACATTTTAAGTCCCTTTTTCCAATTGGATTGTCCAATCCATTACCATATGGAAGGGAAAGAGACAATGTTCCAAATGGGACTTAAAATGTCACAGACGTGGTGACAATCGGCATTTAGTCACTAAATGCCCACGAAGAAAAAGTATGAAGCTGCAACAAAGGCAGTCGAGATAGCCAGAGGGGGTTAAGCAAGAGTAAACAATGATCGCATTCCTCTCAAATTGAAATAGAGAGGCGAGCAAAGAAGAGTGGTTCATCGACAATGGAGCCACATCATATATCTGCAATAACACAGAATATTTTGATAAACTTGAGCAGCTCTGTGCTCCTCGATGTCGAAACCAGCTGTTTTTGTTTTGCTTGAGACAAGTTGATTCAATATGGTTATTTTACGGGCCACTCCTGAGTAGTCAAATGCTTTTAAAAGACTATTCCAGACGACCCATGCCGATTTGCTATCCTCTATATAGTTATATAGAGAGCTTTCAATTGAGAGGGTCAATTCGCTGATTGCTTGTGCATTTGTGTTTGGGCTTGTTTCGGGTGAAATCTTTTCTTCGATCACTTGCCACAATTTCTTGATGATAAGATATGATTTGATCGCCACTTTCCATGTATCAAAATTATCTCTATCCCTTAACTTTTCCGGTGATGATGATGCTCGTGTATCCGTCATTATTAATTTAATCTGGTAATCAAACACCGTCTAAACACCGTTACGATGAATATGGATTCACCCTCTACTGGATTAAAGTTTCCCCGTATATCTGTGATATTGATTATACCTAAACCTGTTCCCTTTGGAGCTTTCTGGTTGTTACACTATATTTTATTTGGTATGTGCATTTCTCCAAATTTATGCTCCCATCCACTCGCTTTTGTATAATACAATCGGATTCAGAAATTTCCACCTTTTTCCTTCTGAATCAATTGGTGAAAATTCCTCTGTCAATTAATATTGACCCTGGCCTGAAGTGCCCGCTTCGGGAAGATTGTCAATAATTTCAATCCCCTTTGTAATACTGCCCACGATATTTTTCTCGAACTTCTCCAACGATTTAACTCTCCAACGTTCAGCTTCCAGAGAATTGCTAATTTATTCTGCTTCCTGTATCTGCTACTTTGTACTAAAACTAGCAAGTATCTTCTGTTTGGCTTTCTCCAAGCTGACTAATTTTATTCGTGCATTTGTATCCTATTTATACAAAGAGTATTGTGCAATTTGTGTGATATTTGTGATTCAATTTAGGTCATTTTTGATAACATTTTTCAATATGAATTTCAATTAAATTATCCATTGTTATCGATTATCCTCGCTTTCAGCAAACGATAACAAATATTGCAACCTTCTTTTTCTAATTAGCATTGGTCGATTCATGATAAGTCGCTTATTTTTCTCAACAAATCTAACCGAAATAGCTTGACGGGTAAGCCCTTTATTGATCGACAAGATTCTTTTGCGTTTGGCACAGCATCGAGCAATTCTTGCAATTCGATATTTTCAAATCATCCAAATCAAAATCATCAATTGAATTTGACATGGATTTCTTTTGAAGTGCTTCGATAAAATTCCAGATGGTGAAAATGATTGAATGATATCTGTGTATTCGTCCGCTGAGAACGCACAAATTGAAAACTTTCGTTTTTTCCACAATTTAAGAGTTTATTTTTTTTTAAAAAACATGTACAAATTTATTATTCAAAGTATTGTCCATCGCTAGCCACAACTTTTTATCATCTTTCTGGAAATAGACAGATTTCTCAGTAGAAGGACCAGCTTTTTTGAATTGACCAGTTTTTCGACTTTTCAAAAGTGGAGATGTATTGCTTAGGAACGGTGAACTTTATCGGTTGAAGCTGTTTCTGGTCATAAACAGAAATGGTTAATGAACAATGCAGGGGAAGTGAGACGTTCCAATCGATCGTTGGCAAAACGTTTTTTTTTTATCGCGTATTCAAAAAGGACGCATATTCTGAACGAATATTTGCAGGGTTTTCAAAAAAAAAACAAACTTGTTGTGACATGACGTTTTGCCGCAAGATTTGATGTGCATATGAATCTGTAATCAACGGTCAAAATTTTCAATGTAGTTTAGTATGTATGCAAGGAAATGTAATTGAGGTTTTCTAAAAGCATTTATTTTAATTTCGTTTATTTAATTCAATGTAAACTGATCATTCACATAAGATATCTACACAAGGACGTAACTGGGCGTCGAATTGAATTTAAATATATTTGAAATATGTTTGCTCTTGTTTGGCGATCGTCTGAATTTCAAGTGTGATTGGACACTGCATAAAATTCGATAACAACTCTTCAGTATAACCGATGAGGAAGTAAACCTTATGTGGAAGAATGCCACGGCGCAGGAGAAACGCAATTCGTATATGATTAAACTGTCGTTTTATGATGACTTCACTGCAAACTAGCGAATGAAATGTGCCAACAATAAATTTACGAATGAACATATCTTCAATGGCCGTCTGTGATGGACGCAGTCCGTCTTGCAGATTCGCTGTAATGTATAGAAGAAAACAAAACATGTTCAATCAATCAAATGTACATTCATGATGATAGAGTTTTTCTTTGATTGCTTACAGCAATTCCATGAATTCCATGCTTTTCGAGCTACAATTAGGTAGGGTGGATTTGCCATTTCATATGTCAACGGTCGATCTTTTTTTGGCGTAATTTTGTACTTTCCCGATTGTGTTTTCAAACATACTGCTGATCCATGAATCAATCGTTGGTTGTGCATTGAAAATGGAATCAACTGGAAAAAAAACAACACAAAATGTTGTGATGAATGACCATTGAATGTGGTTGGAATTTATGATATTCACTCACCTTTTGCACTTGACTTAAAATTGTTCGATTCATTTCTGCGAATACTAAAATTTAACGCCCAATCAATTTATCCACGAAATCTCACCGCAATAAAATATTTCCATTTGTTTTCACACATTTAAGGTTATGTTCAATTCATTTGACATGAATTGTCAACTACAAATTGTGCTATTTTCAAATGAGTTTGACATTTCGATTGTTAGATTCGCTGATTCATTCAATTATTCGTTAAAATTGATCGAGAAATATTTTTAAAGAAATTTAGGGGTTACAGTGATTTGGTCCAAAACATTTGCATTCATTCACCTAACAATCAGAACGGGACTTGAGCAAATTAGGGAACTTGAGCTTCGAGTCAACTGGATTCACCAAGCATCAACTGTATTGCCTTGAACACATAATATACAACGCTAAAGTGTTGAATAAGTAGCTTCTTAGCGAATATCCAACACTATAGCATTTGCAATGGACAAAAACTTACAGGCATGACTACAAAATCAACCTTATAAAAGCATTTTTCGAGCGCAACCCAAATGTACGCATCTTTGCAACGAGCGTCTATTGCCTCTGGGATAGTCGCCGCTTGATTATTGAGTCTGGTGTAAAATTCGATGACCTAACCGTTGAATTCTATTATGAAATCCAAAATCAATACAATCCAATAAGATTACAGAGAAAGATCATTCTACTGGATGAACTTTACGAGACAGGTGTTTGCAATAAACTCCAATTGAAATTCTCGGAATATGACCACAATCGATATGAGAACTTCATCTAGTCGAGCTGCAAATCAAAGATGCTGGTATTGAAGTTGATATGATAGCGAGTCAGCTCGTGAATCTCGAAAGAGTTGATCTCGAATATGGATATTTGCAAGAAATGCTACCATACATCTACTATTCGGTGAAATATGGGGCCATCATTTCGGACCACATATCTGAATTTGGAATATATTAACTTATAAGTCGTATTTCTCATTATAAAACTCGCCTTTAGATAATCTATTCAAAATGGATTAATGAATTTTATCGTTGAATTGCTTAAATTCAGTCGAAACCAAAAATGCGTTGTTAATGTTAATGAACTTTGATATGAAGGATGCATTCTTGATTTGAATAAAATTTCAGTTCTCATGCACATTTGGAAAAGAGTCTCCATTTTGTGTATAGTTTAAATTTTAATTTAAATTATTGATATTTGATGAGTAAAGGAATGCTATATTATGTTGGAATGCTAAATTCCGTTAGCTAGTCTATTTATTGATGCTTGTTTAATAATAGGTCAAACATTCACGACTAAAATATGTAAAATTCATGATACAAAACAGTCAAGTGAAATGAAGTTGAATCGTCTCAGTCAATCGCTTACCCTTTTGATCACTTCTTTGAACTCGCATCAAATATTAAAGAAAACACTTTTCATTTTTTTAAATTGATTTTTTCTTCTTTTTTTGTTGTTCTATTTCATGTTTTTAAATAATGAAATGAAATTGTTTGATTTTATGTCAAATTTATACAACTTTTAAAAAAACATTTGTAATGAAGAACAGAGAATGAGTTTGTTGTTTGTTTGTTTGTTTTTAGCATGTAAATTAAAATTTAATGTAAGTGATGCTACAAATCTACTTTGTGTTTTGTATATTGTTTTGAAGTTTGTGTCTATGCATGTGTGCAGGAAATTAAGTAAAGACTTGAAATAGTCGAGGGAGAACAATTGCAAATTCAGATTTAAACAAGTTTTCTTTTTTTTTAAACAAAACAATCTCAATAATCAATATCGTCTAGTGCTGATTTAGCGCCATATTGGTTTTTTTATTGTTTTTTTTTTCTTTTTTGTTTTTTAAATCAAAATCGAATCCAATAGACAGAGTAATGAAGAGTTTAAAGGACATGACATAATACAATTTAAAATTCATCTCGTTTGTTGTTATTTTTTTTTTGTTTTCTTCTTCAAATCAATGTGATTGTTGGCAATGATCTAAGTTTTAAAATGTTTTCAATTAAATGAGCTTTGTCTATGTGATCCGATGTGTTTGTTTGTTTTCTTCATTCATATTCATGTTTCTTTCTTTCTTACTTAATTCGTTTTTGACTTGATTTGATTGTTGTACAATGTTTTGAGGGTTACTCAATCTCTCCTTCTAGAATTTGGTTTTAACTCCTGGTCAGATTTCATTCCATATTGTTTTATACCAATTTCGACACAATAGAAATTTTAGCTTCGATAATAAATTTGAAAATGTGCTATCAAATTTTTTACGAATTCTTTTCAATTGGTTTTGTCTGCTTTTGTTGTGTTTTATTTTCAGTGTGTTTGTTTTTTTGTTGTTGTTTGTTTGTTCTTGTTTGTTGTTGCAACGTGGTACAAAATTAGCAATATAATTTATCATCATCATGACTGGATCCGAATTGGTCGGTCAATTTGATTTTGTATTCTCGGTTTTGGATGCTCTATCGCTATCTGCGTAGTCCGTTTGGTGGCTGTGAACTGCTTGAATGTATTAATTCGAGCTCAACGAGCAATGGAAAATGATCCGACGGTATATTTGGATGAGGGCAGCCAACAATTTTACTCTCACGTAACCATTCATTGGACAGCGGACCGAGAAGTCCTAACGGCACCATTCCATTTCTCGAATAAAATATATAATCGATGATACCTTTAAAATCGAATGTATAGTTGGTGTACGGCATAATGTCTTCACTGTATGCCGATGCCAATTTAAATGGATGCGTAAATTCATTCACGGAATCAGCACCAAGTAATCGTTGTAGGCAGGATTTGTAGCCGAGCTCTTTGAAATCTTGATGATCCATTGAAACACGGCCGGAGCTCAAAAATTCAATAACACCTGAATCTGGGAGTGAATTAAAATCACCACACAACAGCAATTGAACATTGTTTACATCGTATTTGTGTGGTGGTCGGCTGTGATTCAAATCATCCAAAATGGTTTTTAGCTCATTACTTAACATCATCGTTTGAATCAGTTTAACATCACAAAATTCGGGATCCCAATGAATATGCGCCGTACAAACTAGCAACGGTTGAGCGATGTGTGCTTGTTCCGTTGATAAACCATCCCATGCGGATTCTTTGATCTTGAGCAAAGCGGCCAAACCAATGTTATCTTTTGGCATTACACGATTCAACATATTGTCCGAACCTTCAGCATTCGCCATGGCAAGTTGATTGAACTCAATTAAATGATCTTTGAGCAATGTAAACCTGATTGAATTACAAAATGAATAGTAACAATTTCAAGTTAGTGTGATGCTGAATCTGGATCCAAGATAGCCAATTCCCAATATAGCTGTAGCTGTAGTATACTTACTTCGCTGCACGAAAGAAAATTGCACAACCGTCAACATATTTGCGCTCATTTTCGCCCATCGTTTTTGCTCGCGATTTCGGTGAAAAAATCCCATCATAACCATCATTTTTCAGTTCAATTTTGAAAAAATTATAAAATTGATCGGTTTCAATCTCCTGCAAGCTAATAATGTCGGCGGAATAGTGACGAATCTCATCCAAAATTGCCTGTCAATTGAAACAATCAGTTTGTTTTTTTTTTTTGTTAAATAAGCAACCAATTTTTAACACAGTTTTGTTTTTCATATTTTTCTAATGGAACTAATGATTCTAATGATTCGGACCTTTTTTCGATACTCCCAGTTAAGCGCCCATGACGGACAATATCCATACATTTGCCGGGTGGCATATTTATCACACAAGACGTTATAACACATCACCGTAAATATAACTGTAAATGAGCAAATAAAGAGCACGGGGAAATAGATTTAATTTGGAATTTGAAATGATTTAATAGTGCAATATAGTCTAAATGTATGTCTTACATGCCGGTCTTGTTCGATTTGGTCTCGCTAGTGGAATCCAAGGCCGTTGGGGTGGTGGAACATTCATTATTGCCGCTAAAACAAAGATGAACAGAATGAAATTACAAGAATTACATGACGCAATTAACCAAGCGGCAATGTGCCACTTTTAAAACTTACTTGATAGATTATCAAGCAAATAAGTCAGCAATTTCTGCGTTCCATTTGTTTCATTATAGATAGATTGTAGATCTTTCTGCAGTGGATTTCCATGCAATCCCAAAATATGAATGTGAAAGAGTTTACCGATCTCATTCGGTAAAACACGCAGCAAATTGTTGTTGAGCAACAACTCTCTGTGTTGTGTAAGAGAGAGGGAGAGGGAGAGGGAGAGAGAGAGGAAGAGAAAGACAATTGAGTATCGAAAATGCTTCACTCGATGCAATTCATTCATATACATACCTCAGATGAATCAACTCTCCCAATTCGGCTGGTAAGCTTCTCAACTTATTACTGGATAAATCCAGCGTACGCAAATTGATTAATTGACCAATGTCACTAGGAAGTCGTAGTAAATTGTTGTCGTTAAGGTATAACGCTGTCAGATGCTCGAATTGCCATAAAGTTGGACTAACATTGCGTACATTGCCTGAATTGTAATTTAAAATTTAAAAAAAAAACCAATAGGCTCCATAAGAATTAAAGAGTTCATGGTGTGGTAAATTATTTGGTTATTTAAAATATATTAAATGTACCGGTTATTTCAACACCAGTCCAATTAGACTTTCGTCCTGCAGCCACATCCTCTTGTGACATAAAGATCTGTTGCCTCCGGTTGTTACTGCTTTCATATCTGTCTTTATTACGAGACATCTTATAGATATTTCCTAAATAAATATCACACATTGATAAAACGAAAATGTCAGCGATTTTAGTGCAAAATGATTCAAAAGTCCTTTGAAATTCAAACAACAATAAATAACAATAATTTACAAGAGTTAGTTTAAACTACACACACACACACACACAAAAAGCAATGTAAATATAACAGAGTGCGGGATTGCTTCACTGTTGACCAATGCAAAAATGTTTTGAAATCCAAATTGGCGGCATGTTCATGTCACAGCATTCGATTTCCCATTTTATACTGGCCAAAAGTGAAACAATGTAACGAATTTTGTTGTTGTTTTCATTCGTTTGCTTTTTTGAAATTGTTAATGAGCTAAAGCTATTTAATTTTATTAATGCATCAAAAAATAACCTTTCATTTTTTTGTCTGCCATTGCACACAGAAGTCATCCAGGTTGGATGTCAATGTTCTTGCTTCTTTTGAACACAAACACACGCACACAACGAAAACACAACACTTCTTTCGAATTTTTGGTGTTTTTGTCAGAACTTGCTAAGTGGGTTCGATTTGAATGGATGTGTTGTTGTCTTTTTCTGGTTGTTTTTTTTTTTTTATTTGTCGATTATGATTTTGTGTGTTGACTGAAGATGTTTGTTTGTTTCCTATGTTGAAGATGATGAATATTTGGTTGAGAGTTGATTTCCAATCGCTATAGGCACCAAACCAAATTGGATTAGTTTATAGAGCAATGCACAAAAAGCTACACAATTTTGATGATGAGTTTTTTTTTTAAAACAATTTTTCGGTGTTGAAATGCACACAGAAAAACGGGAGAGAGAGAAAAAAGGGAGATAAAAGAAAATTCGATAAAAGCAAATTAAAAAATTAAATTAAAAAAAAAAACAAGAAATGATAAGATATTTATTGCACTGTTCAAAAGTAAATCTGATGCCCGGAATATTCCCTCGAATAATTGTGTTTACAAAATTTCGATTTTGACCAATTTGAATTGTTATGCGAAAAAAGTGGATAAAACAAAAATCATCAAAAAAAAACACATAAGAAATGTAATAAAGTTGATGTACATAGGTGCTTTCATGAGGACACACACAATAACAAAAAAATTGAAACACTGTAAAAAACATTGCGTCTCCATTTTTATCTCTCGATTTTTTTTTTAATTTTAATTCACTGGTCATGACAAGCACACATACATATGTACAATTGAATAGCCAAACAACAAAAATGCAGCAAACAGAACTGAGAGATGAGCATCAGCGCAAGTGGGCAAAATTTTTCTTCTTTTTCTTTCTTATTCATTTCTTTTGTTTCGTTGGTGTGTTATTTCTTTTTTGAAATTCTTGTTGCAATTCGCTTTCTTCACCTGAATGAAGAAATACAAATGCAACGGCAACAAAGAAAGAGATGAAAAATATATGCGAATTATTCCAATGCGAATAAGAAAAATTTACCTCCATAAAAAAAAATGTCGAAAGTTGCTGCTGACAATTGTCCTTTGTTCTGTCTTCGGATTTATTGGGCCAAAATGTAGAAAATATAAAACAGTTAATGCTGCTAAATGTAACTTCACTTTTCTGGCAAATTGTTTAAGCTTGATTCTTATTTTCTTGTTATATGCTAATTTATACAATTTTTTTTTCTTTTGGTTTATTTTTATTTTCGTGGAACGTAAATTCAAATGTGAAAATAATATAAATCTGCTTGATATGGGAGTTAGTGTGTAACTAAGTGTGTTTGTATAACGTGTATATACTAAACTTTCTACATGGTGTAGCATTTGCGCTTGATTTTTTTCTTCTTCTCTCGTCAGTTCATCGTCGGCAGTTCAACACTAGACAGCTGAATGTGGTGGTGCAATGGATACGTTCAATACCGAATACATGAGCACAATTTGAAGCATTCATTCATTCCCATCCAGGCCCCTATTGATAAAATCATTTTATACCATTTTCAGATCAGATTCATGCTGAATCGTTTACATTCATGTAGTCAAAACTAAATGCCACAATAAATACTATTTTTGAATTTAAAATGAATTTGGGATCCATTTTTCTCAACAAAAAAAAAAACAGTTCAAACAGCCAACACAATTTGTGACAAAAGAGAAATGTCAATTCTTCTTATCACAATACGATATGGTAACCATGGTATTTATTTCAAAACATTCACAAAACAAAACTAAATTAAACCATTCACATCTAACCAGAACCCAAAGATAACGATTGCCAATTTCTGATTTGAATACAGTGGTGCTAAACAATTTCTCATCCAAACAAAAAAACCATACGATCAACAATGTCATTTTCAATAAATCCATCATTTTCGTTTAGTTTGAATCGGATTTTGGTGGGCAGTGTCAAATTTGGTAAATACGATGGTATTCATGTGTGTCTTACAGCCGTTACGAGTACCGATAAAGTGATATTGCACAATCCATATAAGAAGCTAAGCGAATCGAATAATCGATTGTCTTGGGCCGAAGCGAGCAATGATATTGCCGTTTTAAATTTTAATCAAGAAATCAGAGCCATCGAAACCGGATGCCTTTCAAGTGATCCCAAGGATATTCTGGTCATTGGCAGTCCAACACAATTGCTTGGTACAACAATGTTGCATTTTGATTTATCTGTTTTTTGTTGTTGTTGTTGTTGTTCCATTTTAGTTAAAAACATATTCAATTTTTTAATCTTCTTTCTCAAGCATATCATGTCGACAATAATAGAGATCTATTTTATAAGGAAATTTTGGAAGGAATTTTCATCATTTTAATTGGAAAAGTGTGTTCATTTGAAAACCCGTTAGTTATTGTCGGTGGCAATCGTATGTGTTTTTTTTTTTCAAATGCTTCAGAGCTCAGCTCATTGAAAAGCCATCGAAAAGAAATAATTAGTTTGATCCATTTTATTGACTTTGCTAGAATACATTCGCGGCTATGATATTGAGGGTAACGAAAAGCTATGGATTGTCACCAGTGGAAATGTTAACTCATTGGCTTTGGTCGATTTCAATAATGATGGCAAAAATGAAGTGAGACCAAATTGAAATTCATTTGAATAGAATTATTTGGGCCATAAAATCAAGTTGCTGTTTTAAACATTTTTCAGATTGTATGCGGTTGTGATAATGGAACAATTAAAATCTATCAAAATGACTCATTGTTGGCGGAATTTTTTGAAAATTCCAGCGTTATTCAAGTTTCAAGAATTGGTTAGTGTTGAATTTTTATTTGATCTTGTATTAAACCGTTAACCTAATCCCATGACTTCATACTGCTTAGATCAAAGCAGTTTGTTGGCATATTCATTGAATGATGGAACGGTCGGTGTTTATAATGAAGGTGTGCGTCTATGGCGAATTAAGGTAAAATGTTACTTTTGAGTTTTTGTAATTGTATTTGTCAGGGAATTGAAATCAAAACAAGTTATATTCTTTTAACTGACATTTAGTCAAAGTCAAAAGGATTGTCAATGGCCTGTTTTGATCTGCTGGGTACTGGTTCACTTCAATTGATCATCGGTTGGGAATCTGGAAAAGTAAACGCCTCAGTTAATTTTACAGTATTAACAATTAATCATCAAGTAATGATTTCTATCGAATTGCATCTTGAATTGGAATTGTTAGGTTGATATCAGAGACATTGCAACCGGTGAAAGTCTGTTTAAGCTGTCTTTGAATCAAATGGTTATATCGGTTATGCAAGCGGATTATCGTGGTAGAGGCGTTAATGATTTGGTAATATGCACAAGAAATGGCGATGTCAAAGGCTATGAACGATCAAAAATCAATTTGCAATCAATCAAACAATTGGATCATAGCGAATTGAATACATTAATGACAACCAAACGCAATTTAATGCTTGAACTTTCACAATATCAATCGAATGCAAAAATCAACAAAGAACATTCGGAGTGAGTGCAATCCGTTCGCTTTTGAATGATAATTCAATTCATAATTAACAATATTCATTGATTTCAAGGAACGAGGATCTAAGAATTCTTGCATCAGATGAATTTGGTGTCATTCCAGCGAGCACACGACTTCAAGTAGCTCTGGCTACGGTTGCAAATAGTGATAAACGAGTATGCAAAATACATTTGACAGTTTTCCAACAATTTTTCTCGTCTCTTTCTGATGTGATTTATTTGAAATATTTTCAGCTTCATATCGAATTGAGTGTTTGCACAAACAATGACACAATCATTAAAGCATTGATCATTTTCTCTGAAGGAATCTTTGAAGGTGAAACACTAATTGCATATTCATACACGAGACCAACATCGAGAATTGTGCTACCGTTTATTACACCAAAAAATATCGTTTATGACATACATCTGAAGGTAGCTGAACTGGTTTATCTCTGATTTTTAGATCAAATACTTAACCTTTGACCGATTTGATTGAATTGAATTTCATGAAAACTTTCTATAACTGTTGTTGTTCTAGATTTTGGTTGGATTTGAACATAGCAAACAATTTCATGTGTTTGAATTAACGCGACAATTACCAAAATTTGCAATGTACGCTGTCGTGGATGATTTTAATCCGACACAAAATTTAATGGGCCCAATTGAAATTGATGAACATACCAGTTATGTATCATTCAAGTTGAATGAACGCTACCAAAGACTTTGCTTATGGATTAATCAGGTGAGCTGAAATTCATTCGAAACCGATATTTTTTTAGATAAATCTATCAATTTTTGATTTTATTCTATGAAATTAAACATCTTTTTTTTTGTTCAAATAATTCTCCTTCGACGGGAATAAAGAATTTTTTACTACCGACTGATATTGAACCGGAGCACATCACCGAACTGGAGGACATTCGTTTGTTTCTACTTAGTGTACAGGATAAAAGTCCGGTCACACTTTGGTTTTCGGATAAAAATGAAACGCGAATTATAACCGAAAATATGGATTTAGCCGGCGATTTAATTCATTCACTTACGAATTTTTTGAATATTGAAGATTTAAAGGTAAATTATGCGAAAGTGCAATTGAGCTGAGCTAAAATCGAATATCGGAGATGTTCCAGTAGATGACAATTGAATTTATATTGCACAAATAAGAATCTTTTGATATGAAATGTCCATTTGTTATTTATTTCCCAGACAACGGCCTGTTTTCCAAATATTACCAGCCGACTTAATCAATATTATGAACGAATTAGTGGCTACGAAACAACCTACACCAATTTAATATTGGACATAGCACATAAAAAATATATTGCAAAAAATCTATTGATTCAAGCCGAAGATGCTCGTCTGTACAATGAGTGGGTGGTTTTTCATTCCGCTGGATAAAATAATCGTACTATTTTATAAATTGGCTTTAAAATGCTTCTTTCAGAAATGATCTGGCAAGAATTTATACAAATCTAAATCGGTTAAATGAGGACATGGCAAGTTCATTTCGGATTCGACAGCAAAATTTTATTGAAATGCAAAAAAACTTGGATGCGGTAAATTCAGTGTTAAAATCATCAATTCGACTTCGTGGTGAGCAACTGAGCATAAAATTATTTACATAAAGTTCAAAACTCAGTTTCAATATATTTGTTTTTGTTTTTCATTTTAATTTTTGTGTGTGGTGTGTGATTTCTCTGCTCTTGAAGTTGGAAAGTATGCTGCTAAAATGATGCCACTATTTAAAGTTGCTGTAAAAAATAAGAATGTACAGGCGATTGTGCGGATCATTGAGCTTGGCGAAAATTGAAAACGCTATGCACAACGTGCTAATTCGGGGTAGGCGAATGGAGTTCGGAAAAAATGAGCTACAGCAACAACCAAATGTGTGTGGCTAATGATACGATTTCGTTGAATCCCCTTTTTTTTGCATGTCATCTCATTTACTCTCATCGGCTGTGATACGGCATTTATCCCCTCAACGAGCATCATCTTCAGAAATTTTATGCGCGAGTCATTTGCAAGGAATATGCTGTGTATGGATTGTATGCGCTACACATCAAAATGTCAACACAAAATTGTTTCAGTTTACGATGTGTGCCAGAAATCAAACAGCGATGCAGTTCCCGAAAATGTCACTTTTCCCGTTCGTTTTCTAATTTGTTTGTTTTGTCATTTCGCATTAAACTGGTTTTGTCGTGGAATTTTTATTTTTTTTTTGGTTTTTCCTTTTTCGTTAATTGTTCATTTGGTTTTTTGATGGAATATGAATAACAGTTTGTCAATTGTGCGCAAAACATACAAATGAGTTGAATTAATTTTTTAGCCATGTAGTTTGTAAATCGGTATAAATGTTGGAAAACAGGAAAAAATGTGTTTTTTTCAAGAAGAAGAAAAAAAACTGTGTGTTTTTCAATAAAGTTGTGAATTTAGTTGATGAACACTTAATGAATTTGTATGCAATCAATTGAAGGAAAATAAAATCGAAAGAAGGAAAAATCTGACCAAAATTCAGGAAGGAAATGTAAACACCGACCAAAACTGGGCTGAACTTTTCCTTTGGTTAGATTTTAGATATATTTCGAATGTGCGTGAAAACGTTTCATGAGAGTCTGTGCAACTGCTGTTCGTTATATGCCGTCGGTCAAATGAACCGTAGTTCATCAAAAGATGGAATAAATTATATCTCACGTGTAAATAAATCATAAAAAAAATAAATCAATATCTCTGCCGCTTTACTGCATTGACTTGATACCCGACTATATATGTTTCATTTTGTTTGTTTCTCCACTTTTATCATTTGAAGCTTTGTTGTTGTTGTTGTTGTTGTTGTTACTTGGACCAACCTCATAAATGTAAGAATGTAGAGCCTATTTTTAATTTTATTGATTTATTTCATGCCTGATTTTACCAACACCTGCCACCAAATGTTCATCCACCACTCTAAAAAAAACAACAACAACAACAACAACAACAAAAAACGAAAAATTAAAAACAATTCTAGAGGGATGCGATTGCACTCATCGATGGTGCGAATGAATGCTATCGCATAGAAATGAAATGAGATGCGGAACAGTATTGGGATTCATTAGTGTTGTGACTATTACGACTGCTCGAGAAGGTTAATAGGGAGTGTAGCGGCTTTATAAATGACAAATCTGAATGATAATGTTGGATTTTGGGACTCGGTCTTGATTGAAAATTTAACCGAGGAAACGTTCATTTCCAATATTTATCAGAGATATAAACGGGGTCTTATCTATGTAAGTAAAAACCACATTTTCATTTTACACAGTTTTGTTTGCGATATGGTGTGTATGTGTGTGTGTGTGTGTGTGTGTGGGTCATCATTAAACTTACAGTTAGATTTTATCATTGCATCATCAACTACATTTGGGTGTTCCCATTTTTAGACATACATTGGTGCCTTTCTCGTTGCTATCAATCCGTATAAGGCGATTGCAAATTATTCCACAGATACTATCCAATGTTACGCTAAATCAAATTATTTCAAATTACCGCCGCATATGTGAGTAATACAAAATGGCTTAATATTCAGGTATCAATTGCGAGGTTGCAAGTGTTTTTTTTTATATTTTACAGCTATGGCATTACAAATTCGGCTTATCGCAGCTTACAGGATCAAAATGAGAATCAATGCGTATGTATAATCGGTGAAAATGGCAGCGGTAAAACGGAAAGTGCTCGCATTATTTTGCATTTTCTTTCAAATGTTCATTCCGATCATACGCTTAGCGGCAAACAAATATTCCATAATCAAAATAGTACACGATTGATGCGATGCAAAAGTCTTGCCGCATATCCAAAATACGAATCAACCGAAGTTCCGAGCCGTCCAGCGAGACGTGATTCCATCAAATATACAAATAAATCACATGTAAGTTTGAACTGTTGAGAAAATTATGTATAATGCCAAACAATTGTGTCAATTTTGATTGGTCTGTGTCTTTTGTCCATGCCTCACCTCAAAGAAATCGCCCGGAACTGTTGAATTTGACCTACGAAATCAATACAAGAGCTTAGATGATGTTTCACTTAACAGCATTAGTGGTGACAATAAATGGAATACGAAATTTTCGCATTCGGTTGCATCGGCAATTAATATGTCGAAGGCACAACATGCCGATAAAATGGATTGTGATGAACGAAAATCGACAATGTCCAAATTTCAGCAATGTGATAAAACAGCAACGGCACGCACCAAAAATGTGTTGATCATGAAAAAAGATCTGCAATGTGACAAATGTGGTTCAATTAAAGCCATTTGTGACGATGGCACTCTGGTGGATACACGATGCTCACGCGGTACCACATGCCATTTAAGCGATGAACATATTAGCAACCATTCGTTTGATAATTCAACATTTAAAAGTACAAATTGCAAACTTAAATCGGAATCAACCTATTCGTTGGGCCGATCGTCTACATTTGGCTCAAAAAATGACATTCACTTGACAATTCGACGTCGAATTGTTTACGCACAAGTTCTTCTAGAAGCGTTTGGCAATGCATCAATTCCTCTGAACAGCAACTCTAGCCGTTTTGTAAGTATTTGCATGTCATTTGCCATTTGCCATTTCAAGCAATCGATTTAGTGATGTTTAACCTTGGATTTGTTGATACACGAAACTCTATAGGGATGCTTTTTCGACATCGAACTTGACTTCAAAGGTGACCCCTTGGCAGCTCATGTCAATTGTTGTAAGTTAATAATTAATTTATTTAGATGTAATGAATTCAATGAGATTTAAATATAATTATGTTTTCTTCATTCTTCATTCTTCATTCCAGATATGGTTGAGAAGGTGAGTATCTGAGTCAATCAATTTTATGTGAATTGAAAACGGAATGATGGGTTTTGTGTTTACAGTCACGTGTAACAGATCGATTTTGCGGTGAACGTAACTTCCATATATTTTATCAGCTGTTATGTGGCGCTGACATTGCATTTTTAAGTATGTTCATTGGATGACCAACAGCATAGAATTCGCAAAACACCTAACTGAGACACATTTTATTACAGAGTTCATAAAACTTCAACGAAACAGCGACAAATATGCACTATTGAAAAATGATCCAACCACAAACACGGACCGAGAAGATTTTGCCTACACAAAAAAAGCGCTCGATGTTATCGGACTAAGTTCAGACGAAATTCATAGCATTTTTAAAATGGTCTCAATTATTCTTAAGTTAGGTAGGAATTTGTGAATGTGCAATTTTTACAATTTGATTTGAATTTAACTGAAACAACAAACGATTTTGGCATTTTTTTTTTTTTTTTCTTTATTTTTGGTTTAGGAAATCTAATTTTTATACCGACTACAAATATTGATGGAACCGGTGGATGTGAAATTACCAATGATTATGGTGAGTGTTTCCAATTGAACACAATTGAAATGGAGTAACAATCCAATGGATGTCTATCGCAATAATGCTAATATTTAATATTCAAAATTCGTTTTCGGAATACAATTCGTAGAAGTGGTTGAAATAGCAGAAATGGCCCAATTAAATCCAAATATTCTAATGAATTGTCTGACAAAAGGTGATCATAATTGGCGTTACAATGATTCAGACTCGGATTTAGATGCGGTGAGTGCGGGAAAAATTCGAAATACCATATGTCGAACAATTTATGGTCGCTTGTTCACATGGATTGCTGGAAAAATCAATGAATCACTCAAGGTATTGGCGGCAAAATGATTTCACTTCACAAAAGTAGCAAACATATTGACCGAATTGTTTATTTGGCGGTTCAGATTAAGCATGGATCAATACATGGGAAAAATTTTGGAATATTGGACTTTTTCGGTTTCGAAATAAATAAAACAAATCGTTTTGAGCAATTAGTTAACAATTATTGCAGCGAAAAACTTCATCAAGTAAGTGAAGTGCTGTGATTATGACGAGCATTTATTGGAGAAGTATTTGCGATTTAATCGAATCATTGCACATTTTACAGAGTTTTCTGCAGATGGTGTTTAAAAATCAACAGGAGATGTACCTGAAAGAGGGTCTCGACTGGAATAAAATCGATTTTTTTGACAATTATGCAATTTGTGATTTAATTGACAAAACTAGCTACGGTATTTTAAATTTATTAGATGAGCCTCATATCAAATCCGACGAAGCTTTTTTGCTACGTGTACAACAGTGCTGTGCTGGTAATCCAAACTTTTTACCTGAAGACAATAACATGCTGCGAAAGAGTTTTCAGTGAGTAAAAATGTTTGTTTGTGGTGTGTTGCCGTTTTGTTTTTCGTTCATTTTGGGCGTTTTTATTGGCTTTTCAGAATACGACATTTTGCCGGCCAAGTGAGCTACATGGCCACAGGATTCATGGACAAAAATGCGGACAAAGTTCCACGACACATTAGTACAGGTTTCTTTCAGAGTAAATTGACTTTGATGCAAAGCCTGTTTCCTGAAGGTAAAAACATTCACCAACCAATTTCAATATATTTCCATATTTTGTACGATTCTAATCGATCTGATGCGTGTGTGTGTGTGTGTATGTGATTTTTCGAACAGGCAATCCAAATCGCACGCATCGTAAACCGGCAAGCGTTTCAGCTAATATTCAAATGCAATTGCAATCACTGTTGTCGTTGATTAAAGATAGAAAATCGCATTATATTTTTTGTATAAAACCAAATGAACTGAAAAAAGCAAATCTATTTGAATTGCCATTGGTTCAGCATCAAATACGCTATACGAATATTATGCCATTAGTGAATATGTGGCGAATGGGCTATTGTTTTCACTTAAGCCATGTCAATTTTTTGAATCGTTATAAAATATTGAGCCCGGAAACATGGCCATTTTATCGAATCGGAAGTGTTATCGAAGGCATTGCAACGATTATACGAGAATTACCGCTTCCATCAGCTGAATTTATTTTGGGAACAACGAAAGTTTTTATGCGTAGCCCCCGTACAGTGAGTTGATTAAGTTCTCATTTACTCATTTAATTTTTTTGTTTTTAAATTAATTTACACTACGCGATAAATCGAATTTATTGAATTCAATTTGCTTTTGTTTGAATGATTTTTGTAGGTGTTCGAAATGGAAGAGTTTCGACGAAATCGATTGAATGAATTGATTGTGATAATTCAAACGAAATTCCGATCTTATATTCAACGAAAACAATATCTGCGTTTGAGGCAAAGTCAAATTCTTATATCACGAGCGTGGAGATTTCGACGAGTAAGTATTTTCAAGCGAAACATATGTTGTTCATTAAAAGCTTAGTCCTTGGCCCCCGTTCTGCATTTATCCCCGTTGAAATTTTATTTCACTTCTTTATTGAATCGTAGTAAATCCTTGTAATTTGATTAATTGCATGAATTCTCAAGTAGAAATAACTTTCTATCTTGCAAATAGGACTCACGTTACGGTCAGTTGACTGGCGGTAGACGACATATTTGGCAAATTTCAACAGTTGTAAGTGCCCGAACATCTATTTCCAGTCACATTTTTTTTTAAATCACTTTGCTAGCACAATTATTGGTTGTCCACCTTCATTTTATACACCTTTATTATACTCACAAATAATTCACCAAATGCCCATTATTTGAACCGGTATTTCTTTCGATCGTCATCTTCGGTATCATACCGAAAATTGATCATACCTTTGGCCGCTTTTGGCAAATTCATTTGAAAATGCTACTGTGAAAATGTTTACTCGTTTTTGAACAAATTTAGGCAAAAGAGAAGCAACGTGCTTTGAGATTCCGAAAACTTTCCAAATGGGCAGTTGATATCATCGAAAGTTATTACATACGTAGAAAGGTTTGTGCATGACTTTTAAATTGTTGCATTCAGATTCAATTTAGATCGATTCACTGACACTATGTATAAAAACATTTTCAGAAGCGTCAATTTTTATCAACACTTATGCTACGATTGCCGCCAAGCAGCCTTAGTCCGATCAGCAATGATTGGGTTACGGTACCAACGTATTTGTCTGAAACCTCTTGTCTATTACGAACCATCTTCCATAAATGGCGGGTAAGGATCGTTTCCACCACATTCGATGACATTCAAAAGTAGATCTTGTTATTTATAATGGCATATGTTTGCGTTTTAACAGTGTAATAAATATCGCCGAATGTATGATCAAGTGTCTCGGAATCGAATGCGAGAGAAACTCACTGCCAGCATTTTATTCAAAAATCGTAAAACATCGTATCCACTGAGGTGAGCCCATAAAATTATACAGTTATTGTGTATTATCTCTTTTCTCTTTTCCAAATTAATAATATCTTTTTTGTTCGATTGATTTTATTCAATTAAAAAAAAAACAATCCATATTACAGTGTTGCGCATCCTTTTATTGGGGATTATGTGCGCTTACGCCAGAATATCCAATGGAAAAAGCTATGCATGTCTTTGAATGATCAGTACATTGTTTTTGCTGATGTTGTAAACAAAATAACACGCTCAACCGGAAAAGTAAGCATAAATCATCATCGTGAAATTTATCTAATCTAAGATTTACTTAACTAAATCCGTGTTGGTGTGTTGGTATAGGTATCTCCAATATTGATGGCATTGTCAACAAATGCAATGTTATTGCTTGATCAAAAAACCCTTCAAATCAAGTATCGAATTCCAGCTACGGAAATTTATCGATTGTCATTGAGCCCATACCATGACAATATTGCCGTGTTTCATCTAAGAGACGTAAGTATTCTCTTCCATGTTCGAACTGGATTTCAATTGAAATGTCTGACAATTAAATTTGCACCTCTATTAATCTGTAGTCGGAAATGGGCCGAAAGAAGGGTGACTTTGTCTTTCAAACAGCACATGTTATTGAAGTTATAACAAAGCTATTTTTGGTAATTCAAAACGCTACAGGACGACAACCGGAAATCTGCATTGATTCAGAGTAATTGAAATTTATTTCATTTCACAAAACCACACAGTGTGTTGTTTATTCTCTTTTTCTCTCTCTCAAACAAATTCATTTTCTTATTTTACAGATTCGACGTGATGTTCAGCAATCAATCTGTTACCTTATCATTTAAGTTATCGGCTGGTTTAAATGATGCACATGCAGCACTTTTATCGCCACACGTAAAAATTACCCGAAAAAGTGATCGCATGGAAATCATTATATGATTTGTTATTTGTTCATTTGTGACGCTAGTAAACAAAAAAAAATGTCCAATTTATGCAATTTATTCCGTTAGATTAGGTATGTGAATCAAAATATGTGGTCTGTTCAGTGCCAATCAATAAAACCACATACAAATGAAAGAAAAAAAAATCAAAACCAAATCACATAGAATTAGTTGACATGATGCACTTCAAAACAAAACGGATAAATGAACTGGAACAAACGAATCATTCGAAAAAAAACACCCAATCTTTAAAGAACATTGTTCATATGTTAATGAATTTTTAGGCCAGACCGTTTATTTTTAATGTAACTACATAAAACTCAAATAGCAATGCATATAATGCTAATCAGGGTGAATATTAAAATACAGCAACAATATTCATAATTAGATTTTGTGAACTATTTTTATGGATTGAAGTATGCACTAGTGCACTGAAGATCTAAACACTATTTAATCTAGTTGCGAGAGGTTTTTTGTTGTTGTTGTTGTTGTATTGTGACTATCATTGAAATGGAAACATTGATGCAACCCCTGTCATCAATGTATTTTGGTGACCTTTTCCGCCAGTTCGCTCATCCAGGTGACGCAATGAATGGGAAAATGTAATTAACAATTGCTTTGAAGTTAATACAAGTGATTGCCTGTGTTTTTTTTTTTTTGGATCAAGACAATCTTCATATGTACCCAGCATTCTTGGTAGAAATAGCGCACAAAATCTTCATATGATGAAATTATAATATGGTTGGCATATTGGCATATTTAAAATGTTACGTCATTTTGCTCTCGCGTCATTTTGTGAACCAGAGCAAAATCAAACTTTTTTCGAATTAATCAAAATGAAATGTGTGTGTTTGGGCACACAATTAGCACAGAAGACAAACTCTCAATCAATTGTTATTCGGTTGCTGACAAAAAAAAATATATATGGAAGAATGCATTTAATAAAAGTTGATTCATTGGTCAATTAGAAATGACAAGAGAAAAATAAAATGTTAGACTTGTTTATTCTCAGCTCAGTTAGTTTGTAATGTCATGTACTAGCGATTGTCTTTTCCGTATCACAAAATCCAAAATGAAATTTTAGTCAAATATTGAAAAATGATAATAGACGAGAGAGTAGTAAACCAAAAATGTGTAGTTGAATGAAAAAGCTCATATTGTGTATTCAGAATAGTAACGCTCCCCCCACCCTTCCCCCCTCGGTGGCCCTGTATTAATCACAACACTAAATGTTCAGCGTGTTTATCAGAATGTTATTCGTTTTTAGCAAATTCAATGTATTCAATAGACAATTCCACAATTAAAATTGTAATTGCACGTTAGAATGAATTTCCGACTCTCGCTCTCTGACCCATAGTTTATTCATTCAAACATTTTTACACGAAAGCCCAGCACTGCCCATTTACACAATGGTATCAATAAAAAATAAATTCAAATGGCAAAATTGTTTGTTTGATTTTAGTATGTAAAGTGATGCAGCATTAGAATCGATTTTGCGATGTAAATAAAGGGCTTACACTTTGAACTTTTTATCGACGCATATAATACTCAGTAAACAGGAGAAGTATCACACTATTGTCCAAGAGGACTAATTGGAATGAACAACGGGAGAATATATACATCTAGTATAATGTACGTTTGAGTCTTGACATTGTGCTCCCTGATTCACTTGCGTTGGTATATAAACAACAACAACAGCAATAATCATTTATAGACCATGTAATACCTCCACGTCCCCCTGTTTGCAGCTAAATCTCAAGTTTTCCGACCTCATTTATATCCTCTTTCACCCAAATCACACTGAACTGAATCGAAAAACCATCCCCTCGGTCTACTTCTTTCTCTTGGGCCACTTCGTCAAACAACACTTTTTTCTGCAATCGATCTTCATTCATTCGCAAAAACATGCCCAAGCCATCTCAGTCTCGACTTTCTTGCCGCCTCATCAACCGATTCCACATTCAAACCGTCACGCACATTATCATTTCTGATTCTATGCATATTTGTCATAGGCGTTCATTTTTTATTATTAAATACGCATAGCATTGAGCGCATGGGAATTCGAACACGGGTATGAACAAAAGTGGGGAAATTGCACAACCCTGTTTCAGTCCATTCTTTAGCTCAAACCGTTCACTCAGCTCTCCATCAATTTGTACCGCTGCTCTACTGTTCACAAATAAACTCTAAATGGCATTCAGAAACATTCCATATACCCCATACTCAGCTAACACTGACCACAACTTAGATCTTCGAACACAATCATACGGTTTTTGCAATTCCACAAAACACACATATATAAAAAACAAAAATTATATATGGGGAACTTCTTTATTAGTTGTCTCATACACAAAATTTGATCTTGGCATCCTCGCATTGGGCGGTAACCCGAATGATTTTCTTCCAGTAGCGGCGCCAACATTTCTCTAGTTTATTTTTCAAGTCAAGCACTATACACTTTACCTACAACGCCGAATAAAGAAATTCCACGATAGTTATTGCAATCCATCGTGTTGCCCTTCTTATGAATTGGAGAGATGACTGCTCCAGTCCAGTCATCCAGACGCTTTTGTATGCGCACATCATTTTTCGAAGGAAGGGGATTATTGATTCAAACATTCAAATACAACTGCTTACCATTTTCGGATTATGGATCTGCTTCGCCACATATCAAAACGCATACAAAATAATGGAATGACATTAATTTCCAATTATTCGAACATTTTCCATTTTTCCAATTCCGAAGTAAAATTTAATTTTTTGCAAAATAGTTTCAGAAGTAATACTTAAATAAATCTTTTCACTTAATTTAAAAACTGTTGAAAAAAAATTATTTAATTTCGAAATGTTGTTTGAACGATTGGGCTCAGGTCAGTAAGCTAAATAAAAACCGAGATAAAATCAAATAAAACGCCAATTTGTTGTTTTTTTTCGTATAATTAAACACAGTGTAATAACTTATTTTGGCAAATTCAGTTCCCACAGAAAATGACACAAATTGTGATTAATTTGGATGTAATTTTGGACAAAAATGTTTTTCGATTCGAAAAAGAACCGTGAATCTAAAATGAGACCTAAAAACAAACAATTAATGAATTGATGATGTCAAAATAAATAAATTATATTGATAAAAATGTCAACAGAACAAAGAAAAAAAAAACAATTGAAATTCAATAAGTGCTTATAAATGCACGTAAAATAATGACATACTTGGTTGATTTTTTTTTCTCCTGTGTGTTATTTGTTTTTTTTTCGAAATCAAGTGCAACTTATTAACAAACTTATGATACGCTTTTGGTTCATTTTGTTTTGTAATCAAATTATACTAATTATGTGTGTAGAACTTTGTCTAATGCTCATTATTTTTAGTTGTTTTTTTTTTTTTAATTTTTATCTGGATTGGAAAAAATATTCATTGTCCAAATGAAATACAACGTCTAGTTAAGCAACACAAAACGTACAAGCGTCAACTGAGTCGCAGGTGGCTCACAATTTTTCCAATTTTTTTTTTCTGTTATCAAAATTGTGGTGGTTTTTTTTTGTTGAAATCCATTTTGAATTTTCAATTCTTCCTATTGACAAGTAAAATCGGCTGATTTTATTGTTCATCAGCTAGATTTCTCTCAATTCGATGGCATGTTGGAAATTAACAACCATTGATTCGTCGATGCTCTTTGAATCGTGTACATTGGAAAATGTTTGTACCTGCTTTATTTTCTACATTTGTATTTTTAACGCGACTGTTTAATGTATTCAACTGTTATTAAAATTATTCATCATTTTGTCTGTTGTTGTTTTGTTTTTTATCTCATTTAAATATAATGATACATATAATTTATAACAGGGTGACGGAATTTAGTGTCCATTCACCCATAAATGTATGTTTTGTTTTGTTAAATTAATATTGTACCAGCTGCCTCTCTATTCTCTTCATACGATAAATAAACAAATTTATATCGATAGTACTTTATGTTATCTATCTGGTTGTTGTTGTTGTAATTATTTTGTATGCGTTGCATTTATGACTTCTGTACATAAAATGTCACTGATTTTTGGTTAAATATCGATACATTCTTCGTTTTGAAATACTATGTTTTTGTTTTTCACTTGTATCACATGTAATACTTGTTTTTCATTTTCATTGTATTTTTTGTTTTTTGTTTTTTTTTTCAACTCACTCCATTATATGAAACAAACAATATCGTTAGTTTTATTTTTTTTGTTTTATCAATTGGTTGTTTCTTTTTGCTTGATTATAAAAAAATAATTCGAATCATAAATTGTAATCGTAACCAAAGCAATTTGGCAAATTATTATTACTTTTTTTTTTTTAAATTCTTCAAATTGTGTGTTTATTGAGAATCTTCAATGGTTGTTCATGTTGCTCCTCTTTTCTCCACTATCCGGCTTTTTTTAATTCGTTGGTATTCTCAGCATTTTTGTCGTTTTATGTATGTGTCTCTTTTGTATCTGCTTCCAATTGTTTTGCAGTCTGTAAGAAGACAAATGTCGATCGATAAAAATAATGAATGCTGGTAAAAGTAGAATATTTAAAGGATTGGATAAAGATGATTGAAATTACCCGTAGAAATACGCGCGGAGGTGGCATATGACTATAGATCCTCGATTGAGGTCAAGCCAAAGAAAGTAACATAACGGAAAGGAATATCAGCTGCTATTCATTTAAAGAATCAGAATAGTTCGGGATACGATTTATTTGCGTTTGATCTGATTGGTGTCATTTGAACGATCAACAACGATGCACTGATTGGTCTATTGAACACTTCCTAATGACCTGAAAATAAACGCAAATAAAAAAATAATTATAATGTGTATGTTTTAATAATAAAATTATTCAAGTCATGTTTATACCTTTGTAAATGAAGAGTTTTACCGCTGAAGAGTGTTTTTTTCTTGCGGTTTTTATTAAGCATTTTCAGTATTAGCTTCAGCTTTTTCACCATTTTCAAGTTACTTCTTTCTGAATTGGTTGCGATTTTTGGGGTTAATATGTGGTATTTTGAGTTGAATTCAAACTGACCGATACAAATTGGCCGAAACAAATTTACATCAAAATTCAATGCTGTCGATCGCTATCGTTGTCATAATGTATGACGAAATTAAATAATTGCATTTTCGAATTCGGTTGACAATCAAATACAAAATCTTGGAGAGTTGAAAAAAAAAAATCGGAATTCATTGTTTTGGCAAAATCGGTAACATTCAAATGAATGCCGTATCAATCGCAAACGGTGTTTTTCGAATAACCAACAATTCTGATTTCGATGATGAACAGCAGCTGCGATATGTTTTGCTTACTTGTAAAAATGCATTTGATTTTGCTTTAAAATGGTGGCAATTTCAATTGATTTAATTAATTTTGCATTGAATCTAGTTGTAATTCTTGTGCAGTTTGTGGTAAATCGTTGAATCACATTTGTTTGTATGGCGAGTGTAATTTAAGGTACTGTATTACCAGAGAAGGTCCACCACCAACAACTGAAACGACAGAACACATTAGAAATGGTTGCGATTGAAACCGCGGTGCGAACAAGTCGATTGAATTTGACTTACCTTCGGGTGGTATTGCACTTAGTGGGCAATTTTCAATGCTCATAATTTGTAGATTTTGGCATAAAGCTAACTCATATGGAAGTTTGACCAAATTTTGATTATCATTTATGTATAAGCTTTCTAGCTTTTCAAGCGTACCAATTTCCTCTGGCAAAAATTGCAAATTATTTTCGCCAATTGACAAGTATGTTAAATTTGTGAGATGCCCAATGGTACGGGGTAAAGCTGTCAGTTGATTTGATTGTAAAATCAATCGTTGTAAGTCGCGTAGTAAGCCTATTTCATTGGGAAGCGATTCGATGCGATTTTCTTCCAAGTCTAGCACTCTCAATTTGCGTAAGCTACCAATTGTGTTGGGGATTTTTTTCAGCAAATTATTGGATAAAATGAGAATTTCCAGATTTTGCAGGGAATGTATATCGTCTGGAATTTTGGATAGAGAATTTGTGCCTAAATTCAATTCAACCATGTGCACCCAGGTGCCAACATCCAACGGTAACGATGTCAATACATTCTCCTTCATATTGAGTTTGGTGATCCCTTTGGCCCGTGAAAAGATGCCATAGGGGATTTTATCGATTTGATTGTGCTCCAAATTGATCGATGTGACATTCGTAAATTGAGCTGGCCCACCTGTTGGATACGTGGTGAACATGTTTCGCGACAGCGTAATTGACGTGAGCGATGTGAGGCTGGCCAATAGGCCATCCGGTAATGATGAGATGCCATTGCCTTCCACATTGAATTCGTCCATGTATTTGCAATTTTTGAGCGATGCTGGAATATGGGTGAGCCGATTGTAACGCAATCCAATGCGTGCCAAATTCTGTAAATTGCCTATCGACTGTGGAATATCAAGCAATTCATTGTGCTGCAAATCCAATGCACTCAAATTAATACAGTTGCCAATTTCTTCGGGCAAATGCTCCAAATGATTGTGCGATACATCGAACGTGGTGAGATTGACTAGAAACCCGATGCCCGATGACAGTTCACGGATTTTATTCTCGCGCAAACTGAGCATCGTGAGATTTGTGAGTTTGCTTATGTTGAAGCCGACATTTTTGATGCGATTGAAGCGCAAATAGAGTGTCGTCAATGAGGTTAGTGTGTAAATCACTTCAGGTATTTCAGAGAGTTTATTGTGCCGTAAATCGAGCACCTTGAGTTGCTTCAAATTTGACAACGAATCCGGTAATGAGGTAAGTGAATTTTCATTTAACGCCAACGTTTTTAGGTTCAATAAGCACCCAATTTCTGCTGGCAATGAAACAATTTTGTTCCCATACAGATAAATTTCCGCTAAATTTATGCAATCCTTAACCGATGGCGGTATCGATGTAATTGACGATTTACTGAGATCCAACACTTTGATATTTTCATCGCGACAACGGGCAAACTCTTTGATCACATCCAAATCCGCCTGAATCGGTTTGGTTTTCTTTGTCGTTGGCTTCGGTTTATTTGATTCCGGATGCTTGACCGTCACTTGTTTTGGTCGCGATTCCACCGACATTTCGTTACTTGTACTCGCATTCGAACTGGTCGATGACGATCCAATATTCATATTTTGTTGTACCGTCGACGTGAATATTCGTTTTTCGTTTTTTTTTTTTGGTTTTTGTTTTTTCTCTTTTATTTTATTTACGATGACTACACGTAGAGGAAAAACACACACAAACACATTCAGTGTTCGAAATAAAAAACGACGTATTTATCTGTTCACTTGAAAACTGTCTATATTTACAAACGCCATCCGAATTTATTTGTATCACAACACATTTCACCGTTTCAATAGAATATATTTCTTTTATGTGGTTTTTGTTTGTTTGTTTTTTTTTGTACGAAGATGTTTGATTTTTTTTTTTTTTTTTTTTGGTTTATTTTCTGTACAAGTGATTTTTCCCGAATTTATCCCAAAACATAGTTGTGGCTTTTCAATCAGAAAATTTCCAAAGCAGAAATATCAAAAACCAAACTCGAAGTGCAATAAGAAAACTGAACAATTCAATTTAAACCGAAATACACCGAACAAGAGCACTCGTTTGATGGAAAACAATTTTTCGTTGAAAATCGTCTGGCTGAGCTATTTTCGGGATCTTATAGCAATATTAGACAAAAAAAAACTTTAAGGATAATGGCGTCTATGAAAAACACCCCGCACCATATTCACAGGAGAGACAGAAAAAAAACGTATGTATCCAATGAATTTAGCATGAAGTTGGCACACGTTGCGACCTTAGAATGCTTGTGTTAATGAATTTCAAATCGACACCATAAATTTAATATTTTATTTTGCACATGAATATCTCACATCTTTCATCATTTCCATTTATTTGTGGGTTTTTATTGTCAACGTTTAAAATAGCACACATCAATTGTTATTGCACTGGCCATGGACCGGGACGAAACGGAACATTCCGTATTGAAATCGAAAGTGAAATATCGTTTGGTTCATAACAATTTTATCAAATTAAATTGCCATACACACACAAACACACACATATATATTGTGATAATGGAATTTGACCGTGATTGTAGAGAGCAAGAGAGCTTTAGTTGAAACGTCAAACAATTTTTGTTGTCTTGTTCGATATTGATTTACGTAATTGTTATTCGTACCAGAGGGCAGCATCGGTTCAGGTCACATATAAACTGAAAAAATCAACAAATACACACTCACTTCACTCACATACACACGTTCCAAAACTGACTGAGAATGAAATAACAAGATAGACGACGACATATCCTTTTGTTATTAAGTTTCAATCGAAAATAAAATCAAACAAAACTGAGTCACAATTGATTCGATCGTATCGGAAACACCACAAAAACAAACCACAGCGCATCGTATTTAAATTAGTGTGGCTTCGATAGACACCATAGGGACCGTATGGTGCGCTCTGAGAAATCTCAATCGAATAATGGTAAAAAACCAGCAAAATCATCGGATTGTGAGAATGAATACATGACAACATCGGAATCAGACTCACCGACGTCTGAAACCCGCGATTCAGTTCATAAACAAAATTTATACATTGTTTCATTTCCGATTATAATTTTATTTAACATTTTACGTTCGCTTTTATATCAAATTTTTATCATTTTCAAATATATTTTTAATGTTAGTTCAAATTATATGCCGCTACGTAAACGGCAAACACCATTTATTCAAGCTGATTGTGTGAATTGTGAAAAAGTGCAAGAATTAAATAGTCAAGTGAGTGAAGGTATGGCCACACGACCACATAACATTGGCCCCGGACCAGGTGATCCATTGTTAGCCAAACAAAAACATCATCATCGCCGTGCATTTGAATATATTTCAAAAGCGCTCAAAATTGACGAAGAAAATGAAGGTGAGTTGAAGGTTTTTGTTTTGTTGGCGCTGCGATTGCACCTGGTGCATCGATTGTTGATTGACCGAATTAACTGATCATTTGATGGTCAAACCGTGTGAATTGTGAATCATTATGAACATTTGTCATTTTGTTTTGCAGGACAAAAAGAGGTGGCCATCGAATTATACCGGAAGGGCATTCGTGAACTGGAACTTGGTATTGCTGTTGATTGCTGGGGCGGTCGTGGCGAAATTTATGAACGTGCACAACGCTTACACGATAAAATGCAAACAAACTTATCAATGGCTAGAGATCGATTGCACTTTTTAGGTGAGAAAACATTTTAAAATAATTCCAATTTGAAATCGGTTGCAATTTAATAATTGTATATATTTGTACCTTAGCATCCGGACAAAAGCTCATCGTTGTTAATAAAAAAGGTGGCAACAGCCTTACGAATAAGTCTCAAACACTACCGAGAAGCATGGGCTCTCGTGTTCCAGCGATTAGCGATGTACGACCTCAACGGCTTCCAACAAAACCAGCAACCACACCGCCAGTCATTCGTCGACAATTTTCGGTAAGTGTCACCATTTATTCATTTGGAACTATTATTTTGCGAAAGTTTCACATTTATTTTCGTTTGATTTGTTAGATTACTGGCTCACCAATACACAAGACCACTGGACGCAGTACACCACCGTTACGTTCACGATCGGGAACGGTGACGCCAACCTCAAATAATGCTGGTGTTGGAATTGCCCCCCAAGTAATACAAGTCAAAGGTGTCGATAATAAATTGGTTCAGCTTATTATGGATGAAATTGTTGAAGGTGGTGCTAAAGTTAGATGGAGTGATATTGCTGGTCAGGATGTAAGTCCTACGCAAACAATATTCTAGTTGTACAAGCACTTACATTTTGCTAATCAAAATTTATGGGAATTGCAAAATAGGTTGCGAAACAAGCACTCCAGGAAATGGTTATCTTGCCCGCTGTACGACCGGAATTGTTCACTGGTCTACGTTCACCTGCTAAAGGTAGACCAATCTCATTTGCAGTAAATTGCCTTTTAAAACACAAAATAATCATTTTCCATTCGATTGCATTTCAGGTTTGCTTTTATTTGGTCCAGCTGGTAATGGTAAGACTCTGTTGGCACGTGCCATTGCCACCGAATGTTCGGCAACATTTTTTAATATATCAGCTGCATCACTCACCAGCAAATATGTTGGTGATGGGGAGAAATTGGTGCGAGCATTATTTTCCGTAGCTAGAAAATTGCAACCATCAATCATATTTATCGATGAGATTGATTCGCTGTTATCCGAACGGAATTCCAGTGAACATGAAGCATCCCGCCGCTTAAAAACGGAATTTCTCGTTGAATTCGATGGTCTAGGTAGTCAAGAAAATGATCGTATTGTGGTACTTGGTGCAACTAATCGGCCCCAAGAATTAGATGAAGCAGCTTTGCGCCGTTTTACAAAACGTGTTTATGTCACGTTGCCCGATCAAGCGACCCGCGAGCATTTGATCAAAAGCCTTTTGGCTAAACAGGGTTGTCAACTACCATCGGATATTATCCGTAATTTAGCCGTTTTCACAGAAGGATACTCTGGATCTGATCTCACAGCGCTGGCAAAAGATGCTGCATTAGAACCAATCCGAGGTGAGTGAACTCGAAAAATCACACAATTCTATCAAATTAATGTTAACAGCAACATTTTTTTTTTGTTTTGTTTTGTGTGCGTGTGTGTACAGAGATTGACGTGGAAAAGGTGAAAAATGTAAATCTCAAGGAAATTCGACCGATAACCGAACACGATTTTGTAAATTCATTGAAACGAATTCGACGTTCGGTTGCACCACAAAGTGTTATCGCCTATGAAAAATGGGCAAAAGATTTTGGTGATGTAACCTACTAGATTCAAATAATCGACTAACTTTTACCCCGACATTCCAATTGCTGGATGATATGGTGTTTTGACATTAACATTGACATTGACATTGAATTTGATTTTTGGGAATTTATGCAACAACAAACAAAACACACATCTACACACAAAGAGCAAGCCGCTTCAATGTATCTCTGTCTGTTTAGATTTCATAAGGAATTAGCTAATCTATAAATATTGCAGGAAGACAAATACAAACAAACAAAAAAACAAAAACCACTCACTTTTCATTTTGCATTCTGTACTTTGTAAGGCACAAAACGTATTTATTTCATAATACTAAAATGATTCCATTTGTTTTGTTTTATTTTTTCATTGTAAAAATTGTAAAATTAAAAAGAAAAATATATTTCATGTATTTGAATTCACATTGTTTCTCTCTGTCTCTCTCTTTTCAGTTTGTTTTTTTTTTCTTCGTTAGATTTTGTTGTTTTATTTTATATATGCACTTAATTAAAATTGGCTTACAAAAGTATTCATTTTTAATAGAAAAAAAAATATTTCGCGGACGATTTGCAATGTAATTTTAAAGTGTTTTTTTGTTGTTGTTGTTGTTTTTCTTTTGTAGAAAATTGTAGTGATAGCCTTATCATTCGTAGTAAATTAAATTAGACGATCTGCCTTGGCAGTTTATTCTTGAATTGAATTTTTGTTTTTGTTTTTGTTTTTGTTATAAACGTTGTATGTGTGTGTTTTTTTTTCGATTTTTTTGTTTTGTAATTTTTGTTATCATGATTCCGATTTGCATAAGTTCCTGTACATGAATCTTTGATTTGATTCGATTTAATACTAATTTTGTTCTGACATTTACTTCTGTATAACTGTCCTTCATCAATCTCATTCTCGTATTCATGATCATTTTGCAATCTCTCACAAATAAAACACCACATACATTTCTAGTGCCAGCCAATGATATTTTGTTGATAGCCAAAAATTAGCTCTCTAAACGAAATTCATTCAGTCTGCCAACAAACTGTCCAAAATTTTTAAATTTCTGTTATTTAAGTGTACTTTTTTTTTGTGTGTGTTTTTGTTTTCTGTTCGATTCATTTCATTTAAATAATTAGGATAAACTGAAAAACTATCGTTGCATAAATAAACTATAACATAGAAACACCCGCCAACTAAAACTAGAGCTCCTTAAAGGGAAGCGATTATTTTCTGTTTGTTTTTTTTTTCGATTTTACTTTTGTTTCCATTTTTTTTTCTTAATTAACACAGCATTTGAGCAATGAACCACGTTTAATTGTTGGTAATAAAATAGCGACGTAGTGTGTTAGCTTTGGACTGTTTGCTGTTGCCCGTTCGCGATTTTAGTAAAACGTTGGCGTGAGATTCATTGGTGGTTTCATGTGACGTTCGCCATTGATTGAGCAGCTCCTCTTGTACATCAAAAGGTAGCTCCTTGAACACGTCTGGATCAACGATCGGTGGAAAATTTGTCGACGATACGGTTGCTGATTGTTGAGTGGCTGATGTTTGAGCAACAGCATTTGAAGCCGGCCGATTTGCACTTGGTACACATGGTAAACCATGTTCGGTGGCCGGTTTCATGTCATGGTTGGGCACACATTGCATATTCACATCCGAATCTGATTCCTTTGAATTGAGTCGTAGTTCAGCAACACGTAGTTTACTGGGCGATGCCGTTTCAGCCGTTGTATTTGTTGCCAGGCACCTTCGTTTCGCCAATGATATGCTGAATTTATTTTTTTTCGGCGATGGTTCAATTTCGGATTCGGAAATATCCGATGAATAAGATGCATGCGATGCTTCGGATATTGTATCAAAGTCCATTTGCGTTGGTGAGCCACGAATTTGATAATTTTTTATTGATTGTATACCATCACTGCTGAGGCTTGTTATCGATTGAACTTCCAAATCCGACGTTCGTATCAAAAAATTGGCAATCGATCGTGACATTCGGTTGCGCTCTTGGAATTTTGAAAAGGCTAAACCGAGCAACGTGATATTAAACGGAAGTTTTAAATTAACGACTCTTTCAAAAAGTCTCATCACAATTTTCAATAATTTATCCTGTCCATTTTCGACGAGCGTAATTTTTCCGTTGCCCGTTTCTTTGAACAGTGAAGGCAAAATGTTGGCTTGTTTGGTTTCACGATGTGAAGTCTTTTTGGTCGCATCATATTTCCGTACGGTTATCTTAACAACAAGTGGAATGCGGCCATCTTCGCTCACTTGATTCACCAGCCGAATGAGTAGCAAACGAAATTTATCCTCAACATCGGCCCGGAATGAAATCGAACGGCATGAATCTTCGATACTAATTGTCTTTGATTTGCCAGTTACAACAACGGCACTTTTATCAATGCCAAAGCTCCAATTACGATATTTTAGCGCTGTTTCATAGCCAAATATTTTCTGTAGCACCGAAAAGTCCATGTCTTGAAGCTCTTTAACCGTTCGTACACCAGCTTCATTTAGTAGCTGTTCAGCTTTTGAGCCAATGCCTGGGATCGCACGTATCGAATCCAGGCCAATCATCACGTCACGTGTACAGGAGGGAATTAATACTGTTTGTTTGTTCGGTTTATTTTTTGGGCCAACAATTTTCGCTAGAATTTTATTATGCGCAATGCCAGCACACGATGTAATATGCAATTCATCGTATAGTTTTTGTCGAATTTCACGTGCTAGCCGTGCACCAATCGTTAAACGTTTTTCACAACCGCATTCACATGATGCCAATGTTTCGTATTCCGGATACACATAACAATCCAATAGCACATTTTCATGGATAGATTGATTACAATCGGCGGCGGTCATACATGTATTAACGATGCTTGTTACATCCAAAAAATTCTCATCCAAACCCAATTTTTCAACAAATGGTGTGTATGTTAAGAGTATCGCATGGATTTTATTGGACATTTGACGATACGGTGTTAAATCTTCACCTTTCACCAGCACCAGATCGGGACACAAACGTAGCGCATCCGTTAACAGCATTAATTTTTTAATGCCATACGTACGTGCCACATAATTACATGTGACTACGATATTTTTCTGCTGTATGCCCACGGGTTTGTCTCGCAACGTTGGATCTCGAATTTCTTCAACTTGAGCATAAAAGCAATCGATGTCTATGTGTATGATGACATTGGTGTGTTGCTCATCGCTTACTCCGAAATTTGATTCATTCTCGTCCATGTTGTAGTGCATTCGATATCACAAAACTGTAAAATACAAATGATACAAATGTTTTTTTTTTGTTTTAAACGCTATCTTTTCCCATACACACAAATAAGCACACACACACACACACACAAATGCACACGCACGCAACTACAATTCTTAAACAATGTAATGTTATTTTTCTACCATCAAGATTTATGGCCTGATTTGTTATCACTTTACGTGTAATATGGTGAAATTTCACGGTAACAAACATGAAAGATCTTGCATATACAAATAAATGCTTGTCAAGTACACAAATTCAGATAAATCGAGCAACGAGAGAAGAGACAAGACAAGACACAAAAAAAACACTTGTGTATATTGTTTTGATTTCACATTTGACAGCTGCTAAAATTGGTTGAAATCTTGTACACTATGTAAATAAGTAGTTGAACGTGCGTGTGATTAATCGATGAATAATCGACAATCAATCAATTATGATATCGTACAAATGAGAAAAAAAAATTTTCGGAAATGAAAAAGAAATGTTTTTATGGTTCTTACTCTGACAGCTTTTCTACTGTTCCCGATTGATAGTGAAGCACTTGATAAATTCGTCGATGTTCTTTGAATGGCTATCATTAAAATCAGCAATAATTAAACCCGAAAATAACGCAAACGATTCCGATTTGTTGTTTTACAAATAAAAAGAGAATGCAAAAATTTCGTTTCGATTTGCTCTTTTTAATTTTCTTTCGGTTTTACATTATTAAAGTAGCTCACGCAGAGAGACAAAAAAAAATAGAAAAGAAATATGATGTATAGTAATCAGAAAAACTCTCTCTTGTTTCTATTTCTGACGAATGGTCTTCAAACACTACATGCATGCCATCTACTTTGATGTTGAAGTGTTGTCGTGAACCATTGAAAGACGTGAAAGTGTGACAGAGACACACATCAAGAGAGCGAGACAGAATGAAACAAAAAAAAAATGAATGGTGAAATCTGTCTGCTAGAAATTTCGATTGTGTTAGGTGCCTGAACTGATTGTTGACTTTGACAATTGCGTTCACGTCTTGCGGCAATTTTGTCAACTTTTGAATTTGTTAAATGCATCAACACTTTTGAATTTAATTTGTTTATTCATCAAATATCGTATGATTTTTAATGATTTGTTTTAACTAAAAAAAATGCAATAATAAAAAATAAATTTTACGACTGGTAATTTAAAAAAAAAAAAAAAACATTTATCCGGATTAGTTCCGTACCCCAAACGAATACGAATGCACTTCATTAAAAAATGAGTATTTCTGATAAAATGGACATTGTCATGAGTTAAACGCAATTGAATTAAACAATTATTAAATTATTTAATTGAAAATAGAAAAAAATTTATCGAAAAAATGGTAAATTTATTCATTAAAATGAAAGAAAATGAAATCAGAAATGTTCATTTTTAACGGTGCCATCTATGTGTCAGCAATCAAAGGTTCGAGCAAACTACAAATTGTCGTAAAATTGGAGATTTTTCCGAATTTTCTAAATATTTAATCTAGAAAAATGCAGATTTTCAATTCAATTTAACTGAATTATTCCAAAATAATCTAGTAAATATCCATTAAAATGGCTGTTGACCATTAATAATTGCTTTCTGTTGTTTTTTTTTGTTGGTTAGCAAATGATTCCGAGCCGACAGCCGATTCGTGAACAAATCGGTTTTTGTGCAGAGGCACGGAACTCTGTCTTAGTGTACATAGCGTTTGCTTAGCATATAACATTCTCAAAAGCGCCCCCTTCTCCACAGTTTGTGGTACAATTTTGAGAGAAAAAGAAATTTAGAAGCGATTGTAAATTATTGGCTCTTAAATTAGTGAAACGACAGCGACAAATTACCGCCGGGTCTTTTGTTCTCATTACATGGTGCAAATACGCGTATTGTGTGCGAAAAGAAAAAAAAAATTCACTCAATTTAAAAACAGTTTTTGGCGATACTGAGCGCAGTAAATGCGACAGAGTATTTGTAGACGTGTGAATTATTGTGATTAAGAAGAGAAGAAAAAAAACCACAGCGTTTTTTTTTCGTCGATTCCAAAAACCATTTCGAAAACGTAGAGAGAACAGGACCCTTTTTGTATTTGGTATATACATATTTTAGCCACGTCATGTTGGCAATGAAGCAAATGTCGTAGCCGTAGACGCCTTTTTGAAGCCAAAAAGAAATTACTGAAGAGCAAAATAGAGACGGCATTTTTTTTTGTTCGTCAATATATATATATATATATTTTTTTTTATAAATTTACCAAAAGGAATTGCATACAATCAATTGAACAAAGAAAATATTCTAGCATATTAGATATTACATAGACAACACGTAAGTTTTTATTTAAAAAAAATTATTTTATTTATTTTTTTTTTTTTTTTGATTCAACCATTGTCATGTGTTTAAAATATTCGTGTGGTAAACATTCGTATTATATACATTCTATCTCACTCTCAGCCTCAAATAAGTAGTACGCACCAGAAGCAGCAGCAGCAGCAGCAATATATAAATGTGTGTAGAATGTGTAAATCATGTTACTTGCATCGAGTATTCCGTATTTTTTTTTTCGTTTCTAAATGTTTGATTGTATTTCGACTGCATTCGAACATCAAAAATTGTTTCAGTCGTAAATGTTTGCATGCAGTTTGAATGAAATGAAATGAGCCAACGAAAAATAAAACAATAAAAATTATATATGAAAACAACAACAACAAACGGCGAGTGAGAGAAGTATAGAAAAAAAAAACACACACACACACCGCGTATTGCAAAAAGTGAATTGAGATTATTAAACGAGGAAATAAACAACGAAAAATTCAATTTAAATAAACAAACTGTGCGCATTGTGAAACGAAATCATGTGTTGAAATGTGAAAACGTTTTTCGAACTGGAAAATAGGCCTGTGGAAGTTTCGGCTGTATCTGTATTATCTGCAAATTAACCAAAAAAAAAAAAAAAATGAATTCAATTTATTCGCAACGACACAAGGTGGATTTGTGCTCGTGTTTTCGTTCGTGATTTATATTCAAGTAAAAGTAACATTTCGCACCCCGTGATTCCATTGCTAACGTCGTTTGACAGTTTAAACATCGGCCGCTATTTAGTATCTGCTTTGCATCCTGTGTATATGCACAGTTTAATATCAAGTAGACCCGCTTCTTTGCCTCCACTTTTTTGTGTGTCCCTTTTCATTCACTCGTTCGCACAATTTTGCGCCAAATTTCCCCGTTCGGGTCACTCGCTTAGACGTTGTGATTATTCTGTCCCTTTTCAATTTGCTGCTGCTGCTGCTGTCGCCGCTGTTCCGGTGTCTGTGTAATAATCGGAATAGATAAATGAAAAGAATGAAATAAAACTGAATGGTTGTATTTCATGTGCATTAGAATTAGTGTTTGGTAAACCCCAAAACGATGTTGTTATTTTTTTGTTTGGTTTTGCAAATTTATTTACAGGTTGTAATTCAACATGGATGACTCGTCACCGAAAACCCTATATGTAGGAAATTTAGATCATAGCGTTTCCGAAGATCTATTATGTGCTCTGTTCGGCCAAATGGGAACAATAAAAAGCTGCAAAATAATCCGTGAAGCGGGCAACGATCCATATGCATTCATTGAGTACACAAATCATCAACAGGCAACCACTGCACTCACAGCGATGAACAAACGATCATTTTTAGATAAAGAAATGAAAGTAAACTGGGCAACCAGTCCTGGTAATCAACCGAAAGCTGATACCAGCACACATCATCACATCTTTGTTGGTGATTTAAGTCCGGAAATTGAAACAGAAACCCTACGCGATGCATTTGCTCCATTCGGTGAAATTTCAAATTGTCGCATCGTACGCGATTCGCATACGTTAAAGTCGAAAGGCTATGCGTTCGTGTCATTTGTAAAAAAGGCCGAAGCGGAAAATGCCATTCAAGCAATGAATGGCCAATGGCTGGGCTCACGATCTATTCGAACAAATTGGTCAACCCGGAAACCACCACCGCCGCGTGATTCATCGGCCAAAGGTTCAAAAGGTGGCCGACCCACCTACGAGGAAGTCTACAGTCAAACCAGTTCAACTAATACAACAGTTTATTGTGGCGGTTTTCCAGCGAACACAATCACTGAAGATGTAATGCATAAGCATTTCGGCCAATTCGGTTCCATCCAAGATATTAGAATTTTTAAGGACAAAGGTTTTGCGTTCATTAAATTTACAACGAAAGAGGCAGCTACGCACGCTATCGAGAAGACACACAATACCGAAATTGCCGGACATCCGGTTAAATGTTTCTGGGGCAAAGAAGGTGGCGGCGATGCCAATAATGCACAATCATCGGTCATGGGCAACGCGACCATCGGTTGTGCGCAACAAACTCAACCGCAAGGCACACAGTATCCATATTCATATCAACAAATGGGATATTGGTATCCGGTAAGTTTGCACATTTTCCATTTTCCATTTGACCCCAACAACTTATCTGGCATTGCAATGGCCATTTTGCCGATATTGATTCGTGTTCTTCGGATTCGTGCCATTCGGCATGGCACATCGCAATATCGCAATATCGCAACATCGCACATTGCTTGCCAACTCACTTTATGATATTCATTTGATACATTTTTGGTGCGGTGGGTTTTCATTTTTGTCATTTTACAGGGATACCCAGCAGCAGCTCATATGCAAGCACAATACATGCAGCAACAATATCCCTACACATACACTTACACAAACCCACAACAACAAGGGGGTGCAGGTATGTAACACCCTCAACACACTTTCTCATTTCAATTTTGCGGTTCATTGCCAATTTACCCAACTAATAATCTTTCCAATGTGCTTTTGTTTCTCCCCCTCTTTCTCTTTCTCTCTTTCTCTCTTTCTCTCTCTCTAACTGTCTTTTATTCGCATCATCCACATCGTCCCATTTCCATTTTTCATCTATTGCGAAAATAACTGCAGCATATCGCATGGTTCAACCGAATGTGTGGGGTGTTCAAACAACTGGAGCCGTACCTGCAATGCCAAATAACAACGCAGCTCAGCCGCAAATGATGTACACTTCGATGCCTCAATACCAAACACAATGAGATCTGAGTTTAAGTCCAGTTTCGCAACAAAAAAATCAATGAAATAGTTTAACAGAGTAAGTGAATTAGAGAAGAGTGAGATATTAAACACAGAGATGAGCTAAGAAATTAGTACTGAAAACAAAACAAAAACAACAAGCAAGAAAAAAAAACAATAGAAATTCAATCAATCGATTACAAAACCAACCAACAACAACAACAACAACAACAACAACAACAAGAAAGGTAGAACACATTCTTGGATTCAAAATATGAGCACGAACATGAAAAGAAAACATTTAACAACACACATAACATAACACACCTAAATTGTAAAACCATTCGATATTGTTGCGAAAATGTTCGAACATATTACAGAAATTGAAATGAAAAATGCAAAAAAAAAAAATATATATATATTCACAACAACAACAACAACAATCCAGAAAAACTCAAAACGATGAATTGAATCGAATTGATTAAGACAGATTGAAGATTTGTCAGGCAAGAAAATCTAAATATCTGCGCGGGGAAACAAACAAACAACAAACAAACATGTAAAAGAATAAGATGGATCTTTTTCTGCATTGAAATTATTCAATCGTGTAGAGAAAGATGTGTGATATATTCAAGCAAACAATAAAAAAAAAGAGAAAATAACAATCGAAATGAGAAGTTTAATTCTATAAATTATGAGCCAAGTGAAGAGGGTGAAATAGAGAGGAATCTACTATGAAAATAGTGTCTAGTAATCAAAGCGGCGGGGGGGGAAAGAACAAATTTAACAAGTGAGACATAGTTTTATGAATTCAAAAGCAAATTATTTAAAAAGCAAAACAGAAAAATAAATAAGATGAAAGATAAAACTGTAATTTAACGAAGAGAGAGAAATAGGGAGAGAGAGAGAGTGCGAGAGAACATAAATGAATGATAGGAGCAGGAATGAGGAAAAGAAATAATGATGAATAAAGACACGCATTGACAATTGTTACTTATTACGAGCTAAAAAACAAATCGATCTGGGTCGAGCCCAAAATTCGATTCGAATTTCCACATACACACACATACAGAGAGAACACACATGATGCACTGAAATTCACACGAAGAGAGAAATTGCACCGAAAATTCAAAGCGATCAAGAAAACAAGAAGATCAAAACAAACAAAAAATGAAAAAAAAAACCAAGCGAGTTTCTCTCAACAATCTAAACCGAAAACATCCAATGAGTTTCTCTCGTCGATTCCTTTTGATTTCCATTTCGAACATTAGTAATTTTGTCCGAATGATCAGCAAAGAATGTTTCTTTCGTTAAATTTAAATTATTCTAAAGCAAAAACAAACAAACAAACAAACAAACAAAAAAAAAATGCAAAACAACAAAAAAAAAAACTTTAAATTATTCTAAGTAATTAATTATTATTTTACTGCTGATCGATAATCACATCATCGACAATAAAGTATTATTTGCTATTCGATCGTTGATAGCAATGCGTCAATCAATATCTCTTTTATCTCTCTAGACTTCAACATGCGCGAAACAAAATGAAAGAAATGAATACCATTTTCTTCAGAGGGCAAATTATTAAAATCGCTCACCACAACATCATCAAACAAATTTCGACGAAATTTCAGCATCCACTCTATATATATTCTGCTCAGAATGCCCGCATCCATTCAATCAACCAACAACTCAAAATGTATGTGTAAAAATTAAAACGACAAAAAAAAATGAATAAAAAGATTAAAAAATTACAAGCAAACTATCGAAAATTTCGTTATTTTGGTTTTATGGGAGGTTGGGAAAACAACATGAAGTTAAAAAGTAAAAACAACTTAAATTAGCTAGCTAACAAAATGAAATGAGGAATTTTCTATTTGCAAAACGTAGAATATTCTACGTGTTTTTGTGTGCCAAATAGGCAACATTTGAAAGAATGAACAGAGATGGAAAATGAAATTTATACAGAACATAAAAGAATGATAGAGAGAAAAAGAGAGAGGAAGGGAGAGTGAAAGAGAGAAAGAGAGAGAGTTAGAGAGAGCGAAAGCGAATGAGAACATTTTATGGAAAAAATGAGAAAAAGTGTCAAAACACACTTTATTTTTTAACGGAATGGCATAAATGATAGACGCAAACTCAAATATCGACATGGGATTCACATGAACAATGCCAATTCAGTCGATGGAAGTGCACACACACAAAAAAAAATGACAAGTTTTTTTTTCTGAAAACCGATTGAACAACCCAAGAATTTTGAATATTTATCGAGAATACAAATGAAACATTCAAATCGAAAGAGAAAAAAAAATGGAAGATTTAAGGAAAAAATGGAGAAAATGAACAGAAACAGAACAGAAAATAAGATAAAACTAAATTAAGATCCGCATTGTAAAACAGATAAAAAAAAACAATATTTTAATTTATGGACATTGAATCAATACAAACATACAATAAAAATTTTGAGTTAAAAAAAAACATACAAATGACACGCTTTTTATTTATCGATTCCATCCCATATGAACATTTACCATAAAAATTACTTTTTCTATTTTCAGCACGGCTCTTTCTCAAAGGCTGATTGCCCAAAAGACCATAATGTCTTTTAGAGCTTTCAGATAACAAAATACTAATTCAAGGATATGTCAAAAGTGATTCTTGCGAATTTCGTTGTTTTATCAATGTGGCAATTCTGTTTCACAGTCAAACCCATTTCAAATTTCAAAACAGAAAATATCAACTGAGAGTGTTCATAAGCTCAGCGTTGATAAGCATCATCTTATCCGTTGAAAATAATGATAGAAACTGCGTCTTGACTGCGAAAAGTATTAGCATGAGTATATTTACGCAGTTGATGATGTGTTTTTTTAAATGGTTGATTGTAGTAGAGAAACATTTGACCAAACGTGAGCCCAAATGAATCACAGATTGTGATTAAATGTCATGCCTGAATCATGTTTGTACTCTGTACCCCAGAGCGTGGTAATAAATAGTTGGAAATTGTTTTTAGTAACACAGTCCAACGAAAATGTGAACTTATCAGCAGCTTTTTTTTGTCAGTGTCAGTTATGAGCAACAAAGCAGAAACTCTTTTACCTAGTCACGAGTGCTTCAGGGCCCTCGCCTTCAGAGGGGCTTCCTTGTGGGCACAAGGTCAATAAAATGAACACTAGATAGAATGGCACTTTTCGAATCCTTGACACTTGGCTGTGCAAACCTTAATCACATTGCATACTGACATACTTTGGGTGCGTGCACCAGTAAAGGACCGGCCTACTGTGACAAAATCACACGACGTTGCTAAAAAAAAACATTTTCACAATTTGAAACTGACGACATAGAAAATGTAAAGGAAAAAGAACAAGTGAAAGAAAACTGTGGGCTAGGATTTTCGAGAAATGAAACGTTAAGGGGCCCATAAAAAAAATTGCCTGAGGGGCCCAAAATACCAAGTAGTGGCACTGCTATAAAGTGCAACATTTTGACCTCCACCTAATTAAATTCAGCTAACTCGTTTGCGAAATGTGGTCGGTTTTTTTCAAAGACACCGAAATTCTATTTTTATTCTTATATCTTATTTTGAAATGTGAAATTGTCTGAAAACCCGCCGTTTTGAAATTGAAATGTGTTGAGACGTACAAATGCATGTTAAACTGAAAACATGTGAACAATATTAAGATACAAAATGCCCATTTTGACTGATTTATTATTATTAATACAATAATTTTTATTTTAAAATAATAAGCTTAAATGTACATTGGTTTTTTTTCCGCCCTAAATGGTACTTTGACATATTTTGTACTAAAAACTACAGTGTCACATCAAATACGTGTGTTTATAGCACAATAACTCTTTGCCAGTTAAGGCACAACCGCAGTAATTAAAATCTCTACCCGAAGAATGACTTGAATGGTTTTTGACATAGCTATATTTAACGTGTATGTTTATCGTTTAATAAATATTTCCGCAAAAAAAAAAATACAATTATAAAGTTAAAAAAAAAGAAGAAGAGAATAAAATATGATGAGAAAAACTAACACTATTCGAGTCTTTTGCAAAACTGATATAGAAATTCGACTTGAATTGAAAATGTTCCATAAGAAAATTTACATACAATCGATCGTAATATTTACACTTTCAACATAGATAAAAGAAAGAGATGAGACAAAAATAGAATTCGGTTCGCCGATAAGAAAAGAGCATATTTTTTTTCTTCAAAAATTGTATCTGGTTTGGGTATATGACGTGTGTTGTAAGTTGAGTTGTTAAAGAGTGTTGATGGTTGTTTATTTTGTTGTTTTATCTATTTTAGTAACCAGTCTTCATCCACCCCGATTTGATAAGATAATTTTTTATCTTATTTTCAACTGGTGTGGTTGCTGGTCGAGTAGCTTGATCGCGACCGCTCAGAAATACCGCTTTCATTGTTATAAATGAGGTCGGCGGTAAATTGTATGTTGAACAAATCTGCAACAAAAAACAATTCAAATTCAAATTCAAATAAACATAAAACCAATTTTAATTAGTTTATGGAATCGAGACGAATCAACACAGAGTGAATGTAATTGTAATAAAAACTTACATTGATTTCGTTCGGTGTTAGCAGTTGACCTCCCAGCTGCTTTGAGGTATCTAGTATTGGCATAATTGGACCCGGAGTCGTCTTATCCAAGCAGTTTTTGTTGAGCGATGAGCCGTCGAAGGAGACCGGGTCGTCGATGAGGCGCGTGCACTTTGGGTCGATGGAATTTGAGTTTTCGATTTTTTCGCTTCCGCTAATGTTCATGAACATTTAACAAAATTACAAAGAAAAATAACACAGGTTAAAAATCTGCCTCAATATGAACACACCACACCACATTGAATAATTTTGGGGTGTGGGATGACAGACAATTTTTCACAAAATACATTTTTATTCTGTGATTATTACCTTTCCACTTTTTTTGAGTGCGAAGATGACTGAGGCCGCTCTCCACCGATTCGATTGTCCTGTTAAACATTGTCTTATACAACCCCGTATTCGTTGACCGTTTGGTCCGACTACACACGAAAGCTATTTTATGTTGAAGATAGATATTAACACCATGCAACGGAAAAACAAGCAAACATGAGGCATCAAAAATTAAAGTTGGAAAAATAGAGAGCATGAACTTATTAACGAGAGTTTCTACAATTGCTTTTTTTCTTTTGTTGTAGTCAAAATCAAAACGAAAAGAAAATCAAACAATTAACTAAATTACGTTAAAAATTCATATGGAAAAAAAAACAACGAATTGGTCAAAAATCAAATCATCGGAAAACAGATGAGAGAAAGTGTGAAAGAAAAAAAGAAACTGGCTTCGTTCAATACAAACTAAATCCGAACAAAAATGCATGGAAACGTTGCACTGTGTTTGCCTTTTCAAATAAAATAGCTTCCGATTAGTCGTTGAGCAAATAGATAGGTAGGTTTTTCAATGACTCGGAATGGGACACATAAAGGGAATAGGACAAAAATACGCCGAATACTCTACATGGTTCGATGTCTGGATTCGTGTAACATTCGAATCGATTTTCAGATTGTTTTATTTTAATATTTTATAGTTTTGTTTTGTGTGTGTGTGTTTTTTTTTCTTTTTCTCAAATTGATTTATAAAACGATACAAATTGATTGAAAATAAATGCGAATACCTTTTCATAACTACCAGAAAGAAAAACAAATGTTTATTAAATATGCATTTGAACAGTACCGCATAGATCAGAGACTGTTGCATCACTTCGTTGACTTTGATTGAATTTGTACTTTGTAAATGTATTTGTTTGGTGTGTGTCGCAGTACACAACAAATGTCAAACATTGTTTGTTTGAAATATGCCAACTAAATGCGTAATTAAACCGTTAGAGAGCTACGTTCAAGTTCTATGTTATCAAAGTCAACGAGAATCGGTCTCTGATCGAAATCGCGTCGGCAAAACACCCCCGACTATTTTGCGAATATTTATCTTATTCCCTTTTATGTAATGACTTTTTGTTTTTGATTGATAATTTTGGAACATTTTAAATGCTATTTTATTTCAGTTTAATGTGTTTTATTTTAAATTTCTTTGGAATTAATGTGAAATCAATGAAATTCATTATCTATTCGGTTGAGTCGTTCACGTTATTGCTTCGACTAGATTTGAAATCTCGACCAATTTGGCAAAGCAAACGTAATAGATAATTTCAATGATTCATTCCAAGCCCAGTTTTTTTTTCAACAAACAAAGAATCAAATGAAACAAACGGAAAAATAACAAATAAAATCCAAGCAATCCAAGAAAAGAAAATCGATAGACTTCATGAAATTGAAATAATGTTGACTTACCGTTTTTCCATATTGGCCAAATGGTCCTGTATTACGTGCTTGAGCTGCGGCTGCATGTTGTTCAAAGTGAATACATTCATCGATTCGTGTCAAACCATTCCATCTGTATCGGCTCAGCTCTGACAATCGAATGCGTAGCGCTTTTTCACGTTCAAATGAATTCAATCGCCGATCAAATTCGTATGCCGTATAAAATTGAGCAAATACACGGAAACGATCACGAAATTCACGTTGCTCTTTCGATTGACGTCGTCGTGCATTGGTCAAATTATTACTACCCCGGAAAAAGTTCATAATTAATTGAAAATCTCGAACGATTCGCTTTCGGCGTGTACGCTCACGCAATCGTCTTGTGTAAATGTCTACTTGTGCTAATTTTAAAATCAAATCAATATCATCATCATCCTGATTCAACGATAGGCTTGATACCAATTGCTCAGCAGTCGGATCATATTCGCGTTCGAACACATTACGGAATGGCATGTAGCCCAATTGTTTGGCCTCTTCAGGTGAAACATCAATCGGTGGCAGGCGTTGTGTTAGCAAATGTCCCAATGGACCCTTATCTTCGACGGTATGATCGACAAGTTGTGGTTTTTGTTCGGCCGCTGGTCCCCATGTGTAACGACCGATTGTGCCCATTAAATATTTATTGATGTACTCTTCTTTGGCATCTTCAGCACTTCGTGTTTCGATATGCTTGCTTATATCTTCCCAACTACCAAAACCAAATTGTTCGACTGCATCCAACAGATGCACTTCTTCGCGTGCTGTCCAACCATTTTTACTTCGTGTCAGCGATAAAACACCGGTATCCTATAGAAATGATATGAAGAAAAATGTCCAAAATTCAATTCGTTTATCGTGATTACACCGGAATACATTTTTGACGCAAAAAACAAAACACTAAAACACCATAACTCACCATAAATTGATACCGGTGATCATTTTTGTGTGGTCCAATTTCAGCACCGCAAGCAAAGCACTGGAAAATTGTCAGAGAAAAAAACAAACAAGGGCCAAATTCAATAAGAGATCACTTGATTACGCCACCGTATACAGAAACAGTGCACGGGTCTATCAATACACACGACACGAAAACGTCACATTTATTGTATATAAACATATCGCATTGTATTACCTGTGGACATAGTTCAAAGTCAATACATTCCGCGCAGTGAACTCTTACGCCTATTATGTCTTCCTGGCAGTACGTGCAACTATATTTTGCAAATAACTCTGGAAAATTTATTATTTCAACCATAATTAATACAATTGACACAATTGATACAATTTTAAATTTGGTTTATGTTCGGACAGAGTCTTTGATGCAGGGACAAAAAGCGGATAAATAATTTTTTTTTTTCCAAATTAGTCGCAACCCAATACTCACCAGCCATTTTGAAGCAAGCGTAAGTAATGAATGACAACTAATGAGTTGTTTTTATATTTAGGTTGAGCATACAAAAAAAAATAACATTCGATGGCAGCGCGTGTGGCGGTGACAACTTGAACCACACGGTTCAGTATTGCCACCAATGCAACGAATGTGTTGCAACACTTTGCGGTATTCGAATACTGTGGAACCAAATGAACATTAGAACCAAATGCACCGATTGAACTTTGGTTTTTTTTTTTCAACCTAAAACTACAATTTTTGTGGGAAGATAAATTTATATGAAAAAACACTACACGAATTTTGAAGTTAAAAAGTTTTTTTCCATGTTGGTTTTTTGTTTTGTTTACTTTTTAATTTAGTTCAATTTTCTTTTTATACAGGACCTTTGATGTTTTTTTGTTGTTGTTTTTAAATAGAATTTCAATGTGAATTATAACTAGAATGAATAAAATCTTATCATATAGTCGTATTCAGTGTTGTTTTTTGTTTTGTGTGTGTCTGTGTGTGCTTGTAGTAATAATATTATAATTAATAATAATATTGGAGCTGCAACATTCCATTCACAAATAATAAACAAAATATTTAAGTAATTGTATTAGTTTAAGCTCTATTGATTTTCCTTAGACAGGCTAATCGACCATCCGATTACTCTTCGATCGAATCCGCTAGAGAATAAATTCAGTGGCATATCTTCAGCCCATGCAACAGATGATACCATTCGACGGTGTCCCTGGAGATGAGAATGTTGATTGAATATTAAAACATTTGACAAAAGCAAAAAATGATATAAATGATAAAAAAACAATGATCATCATGGTTTGCTCACCTGACGGCTGGTGCGTGGCAATCTTGCCAATCTTTGTCCATTTAGATCGAACAGCCGAATGTGTCGATTGTCATGTGGTATCGCAATGATGCCACCATTTGATACTGAGATTCGATTAACAGCCGAATCGAGTCGGATTGTTGTTAGAGCCGATCTCATGTTCCGTAGCTCCCATACTTTAACGGTTTTATCATCTGAACCAGACACCACTTTATCATCTCTGGTTAAAACGGTTGATGTTACGCTTCTGCAAATCCAAATTTGAAATGTCAATTGTCGATGTAATATTTGCAATGTGTTCCATTTACTTACTCTGTATGACCCTGAAATACCGACACAACCGGTATTTGATCTCGAAAGTCCCATAATCTGAATGTTGAATCCCTTGATGCGGTCACAACAAGTTTCTGTGTTGGATGTGAGCTAACGTGGCATAATTCATGATCGTGACCGCTGAGTGTTTGAAGTGGTTCACGTGTTTCAATGTCCCATAAAATAGCCGTACGATCCCAACTGGCGGTGATAATTTGCTCCGAATCATATATCCAATCGGCAGCAACCACAACCGATGAATGGCCCACATTCGCCGATGTACCAAATTCACAAAGTGGCGTACGTAACACATCAATACGATCTCGATCTTCATTTGATTCACCATCTTCGAGCTCTTCTTCCGATGAATAGCATTTCCGTGACGATGATGATGGGCCATCCCAATTGACGGCCGCTTGCCAAATGTGTGCCGTTGAATCGCCGCTGCCCGTAAGTACTAAGTCTTTGCTTGAATGAAATTTTATGGAGTTCACTGAACCAGAGTGGCCCTGATACTGGAGCAAACATCTGCCCGTATTTGCATTCCAAATGCATGCCAAATGATCAGCTGACGCTGTTCCAATAATTGGATGGCCAATTTTTGTTGCTACTTGCCATACACCATCTTTGTGGCCATCAAAATCACGTACATTTGGACTAACAATAGATTGTGTCTTAAAACTTGATACAATACGACTAGTTTGAGCTCTTAATTTGTGACTGGCTTTGATTTTACTGCTCCCGGGCGTTGATAAGCCAATTTTTGATTTACTACTTTTACTTGAAACCACATCGGTTTCATTATCCGGATGATTGTAGCGTTCACCAGTTCCAGTATCTCGATTACCGCTGGCTACGAGCTGATCGATTTTTTCTTGTACTAAAATTAGATGCGAACACAATTGTGTCGTCCATCGTTCATTTATTTAAATTTATGTTTTATAAACGATTCCAATTGAATTCAGTTGTGTTCAATCAAATAACTTACAGCTTAAATTCTCCAAAAATACCAATTCAAACTCCTTTTCAATTTGGGAAAAGAGTAAATGTAGTCGTTGCCGAAATGGAGCATCGTCACCTGGAAAATCTTCGGCCAAACTGGTCAGTCGGCGTGACTTTTCAGCAAACTTTTGTGCATACGTTTGGTCCAATGGCATTGCTTGAGCCTTTCTTTTAACCTGTAAAATGAACAATATTATTTTTGTTATTCTTATATCTTGTTTTAAAATTTCCATCAAAATCAAAAGATTCCTCATAATTTCATTTACATAAATCCAAATTTGAAAAAAAAGAGCTGATGAAATGTGAATGAGCCCTCTACGATAAAAAATCAATTGGTAAGTTCAAGGTTGAAAAACAAATGAACAGGCAAAATGCAAAACTATTCAGACGAAATCGTTAGCAAACACACGACTAAAAATTAATCACCATATAAAAGGATAATGAACATATGATAGCACTCGCCGCGACTGATTTGTTTTATTTTGGGTCGCAATTATCATTGTATGCGCCGTAAACATTCTCAAAATCCACAATACATGCACGCCTAATTACGTCTATGCCATTTGTATATTTACCTATTTCAGTTAGATGTCAAAACAGATAAACCAAAATTCTATCAAATTCATATGAAAGACATGAAAATGCTTTTCGAATTCCGTCACACAAATTCACAGTTCTGTATTTTTTTTTTTGTGTGCGTATGAATTTTGTAGAATAATTTGCACCTTATTTTGATGAGCAATGAATTTTATTTTCACAAACTCAACTGGGCTGCTTTTCAACACTCAAAAACGAAAAAAAAAAAACAAACAAACAAATCACTCACAAAATTTGTCGATGAAATGATAAAATCACTTTTTTTTGCGTCAAAACTTATTACACAATCCAAAATGCAATGGCCATTTGGCTGCACATGCAAATCCAAGAGAATTATTTCAAGTGTTTCTTTGCGTTTTTTACTCGAAATTCGCACAATTTGCTGTTTTCTACGCTCAACATGAGGGTTCTCTTTTATTCAATTCTGTATTATATTCTTTTCGTTCGTTGTTTTTTGTTGTGTATTGAAGTTATTTTTAAAAGAAACTCGATGCGTGTTGTTTCGCATCGATGTGTGTTTTTGTAGTGCACTCAAGTGTTAAATAATATTCCGTCTCGATTACGAGCTAATGCTGAACACTGAAACATATGGGTATAGTTTTTTATTTGTACGTATGCGAATGAATAATAAATAGTCGAATGTACAGTAATCTTCGTGTTATGATAAAAAACCGAGCAACATTTGCACGACTCTCTGCGCTATACGAGTGAGAGAAAAAAAAGAAGAAGAATAAATGAGCACAACAGCAACAGCAACAACAACACAATCGTTTGTAATGGTAGAACTGTCAGTTGTCATGATTGTCTACACTTGTTGTTTTCGTTCACACACAGTTCCCATATAACTGTGTGTGTGTGTGTGTAGGCAGCATGACGTTAGATACATGCGCATAGCCACACACTCATTTCACACGTACACATACGCGCGCGCTCCTTTTATCGTACATTTTTTTACTTTCGTTCGTCGCATAGCACCACAACTACTTGCTGCAAATTTATGCACACACCGTCGTCTCTCTTTTTCATTCATATACAACAACCAATGACTTAATCTGTGTTTAGATCAGACACAAACCAAAGCGACAGTTAAATACTTTATTTTGAACGCCAGCAAAAAGTATTGCGAGTTTTAAATTTTCATGATCATTAAAAAGATTGTTAACTATTACGATAAACATTCGAATGTTGTTATCGATGAGTATTGTTGAAAGTTGATTCTGCATAGAGAATAAAGCCGATTTCGATGAATTGGTTAACAACCAATTTGTCGATGCTTTAAATTGATGTCACATTTTGCGTGGAACTTGGTTGGCTACGATAACCATGGAAACGAATGTTTGAACTATTCTAAAACGAATATCTTTCAGTTCACAGAATTCATGTCTTTACGAACCAATTTTGAGAGAGCAATTTAATATTATTAGTTTTTGGTTTTTTTTTTGTTTCGTTTAGTTTTTTAACACTTTTCAGCCAAATTATTAAAATGGCTGAAGTAAGTGATATAACAATCAAACGAACACAAGATTCATTAGGAAAACTTATTAAAAAACCTGTACTGACGGATAAATTGCTGCGAAAGCCACCATTCAAGTTCCTACATGATATCATTCATGCAGTAAGCAAATTTGACGACCTCCGAACTTTCATGGGTTCTCATTCTAATGAAATTAATGTGTTTGGGTTTTTTGTTTCTTTGAAAGGTCATTACAACAACCGGATTCCTCGATGGTTTGTATACAGACGAAGAGCTACAATCCAATAACATTAAGGATCGTGATGCTAAAATTGCGTTTTTACAAAAAGCAATTGATGCATTAAGTATGTACAATTTTCTCATGTTTCATGAAAAATTTGAGTAAAACACATTTAATTGTATTTTTGTTAAATAATTTTGTTCATTGAATAAGAGCTTGCAACGAAACAGGATGTTAGAGCAAGACCATCAAAAATTGTAGCCGGATTAGAAGCTGATAAGACCAATGAATTTTTAATAGCCATTGCCAAGGCAATCGATAGAAAAATTGACAGCACTGAAGCTGTTGAGCTTGTGAAAAGTGGAAATATTATTGATACTACGCAGAAAAAAGAGCCAAAAACATCAAAAAACCCGAAAACTGAGTCACGAAAAACGAGCAAGGAATCAAAGGAATCCACTACATCGAAAAAGGTTAAAGGTTCTGATACAAAATCCAAGAAAACCGATAGCAATGCCAAAGTCAGCAAACAGAGCAGTAAGGATTCAAATGATTCGAAAAAAATCAAACGATCACCTTCCCAAAGTAGAGAAAAAGAACGTGAAAAAGAGAAAGAGCCGGAGAAGGAGAAGAAAAAGGAAAAGGAGCGTGATAAAAGATCCGCTTCAAAGAAGAATTTGATTGATGATGTCGCTAAACAAGAGTCAGACGAACAAAAAAATCACATTCCTCAAACTAATGGAAATGCGGTAAGTAGTAACGGCAGTAGTAGTATATATGTATCGCCGTTAATATTGGAATTGTGCATTTTAGAGCGATGTAATTGAAGATCTGGAACAAAAGCCAAATATTGCCAAGATTGAGTCGGTCGAACTAAGTGTAAAGCAGGATGATTTGCCAAATGAACAGCCGAATGAAATACGAGAGGAAAAGCGTGAAAAAATAGCTGAGGAAAAGAGTGTGGAAAAACGAGAGAAGCCAGAACACCTGGAAAAGTTAGCAACATCAGCAAAACCGGGTCGAGATGAGAGAAAAATGGATGATAAAATGGAAGAAGCAATACCAAATGGAACCGTGAATGTGGATGAAATCGAAATAGCAAAATCTAGTGCGACGATGGAACGCAAAACTAAACCAAATGAACCACTAGCAAATGAAGTTCCTCCAACGAACTTGACAAACAACGTACACGAGAAGGTATCTAATGACAAACCAAGGTCATCCAAGTCAAGGAAGAGTCATAGCAAACATGAAACTGCAAAATCTTCGGAAAATGCTAGCACTAAAACTGAATTGTCGGGCTCAAAATCGATGGATAAATTAGTTGAACGGCCATTGATGGAAACGGCCCCCAAACCGAATGAAAGTAGTAAGCCAGTACGGAACCGTACAGCTCTTCGATCGGCTGCCGTTCGACCAATATCCGCTCGGCCAAGTGCACCACGTCGTCGCGATCGTAATGTTCGTCAAATTTTGCACACTGAAAGTTTTGTTCAGGAGCCAAACAATCAAAATAAAACCAATAAAAAAAGTAATCTCCCCGAATTTGATGATGCAGATAATATTGTAATAACGGAAACGATCACAAATAATATTTCAACACTCGACAAAACAATAACGCATACAGATGAGGCGGACATTGATGGAAAACAGGGCCATTTGGTGCAGCAAATCCTCGAAACGCAAACGGCAATTTTAAAATCAGACACAAAAAATGACATTTCAGCGGTAAAATGTGTCATATTTTCTCATTCGTTTCGATGCATTAATATTCAACAAACAATTTTTACATTTTGACTTGTATGTTTATAGGTTCCCGATGAAAGCATTTTAAATGATCGAAAGTCAATTACGCGTAACATGACGGAATTGAGAAAAATGATACAAAAATTGTCACTGTTTATAACGCCATTGGGAAAAATGATGGAATATTTTCAAGAAGATGTTGATGCCATGCAAATTGAACTGTTAATGTGGCAAAAAGCGGGTACGGCCGCTCAAGCCGATATCTCCGAAGAGCAACGGTAAGTTAATATCAAATCGGCGGCATTTCACTTTGATAAAATAACAAAAAACACACAAATGATATTGTTGACTACATATTAAATGGGCTGTGAAATGCCATGCCCTTATCTTCAAATATGACTTATTTGTTTGGGTTTTGTTTTTCTGTTCTGTTCTATACAAGGGGCGAACAACTACCAATACTACTAAACAAACGTCAAAAGTACCGACAAGTACTGAATCAATATCTGCACATACCGATGTGCGAGATGCGATTCTGTCGATTCTCTCTATCTATTCAGTTTCGCATGCCTTCTAGTTGCGCATCAGTAGATGCAGATTTTGTTTCAGTACTATCCGGTACTTTTGACGTTTGTTTAGAAGTATTGGTAGTCATTTGCCCCTTGGTTCTATACCATAACATTTCTCCGTCATTAAAATTGCAGCGCTACGGAAAAACTGTTGGAAAATTTTAAATATCAATTGGCTGAAATAAATAATAGCATAAAGGAACATGGTGAGCAAATAAATAATACAACAATGAATATTATACAAAATGAGGAGAAAATCGCCAAGTTAATCGCCACTTTATAAAACCAAAAACAAATTGTCAATCGGATCGAAAATTCTGAGAGAAAAAAAGAAATCCAGCACGAAAAATGTTGAACAAAAAAAACAACAACAACAAATATTTGATATGACATTTTATCCAAAACAAAATAAAAAACCAAAATAAATGTTTTAATATTGTTATTGAAAATAATCGGAGTTTTACTTCGTCGAATTAAATGTGAAAAGTAAAAAAAAAACAACTGTTCGAAAGCAATCGATTTTAAAGGGCCGTTTTTATGATTTATTTAGTCGATTACTCGATGATGGTATTTGGTATTTATGTGGAGTGTGTTCGTGTTGACATACCAAAATGACAAATTATTGTTTGTTCGGTATCAATAATTCAAAACATCTTCAATACTTTATATAGTCTATTAACCGATTCAATTTAGCTCCTGGGATATAAAGTTCAAACACTCACACACTAATATAGGTATAAGCAATGATAAGAAAACGGTCAACAGAGTAAAAATGGAATGGAATTTTGTTTGTATACCTCAGCAAATTTATTGTGAACATAACACAGAATAAAAAAAACGCACACAGAGAGAGAGACACATGAGTGAATGTCTGTGCTAAAATCAGAGAGCTACTACGAATGAAAGCGAAAAAAAGAAGAAGAAGAAGAAGAGAGAAAGAGAGAAACGAGAGAACGGAGAAAAACAAATGAAAACAAGGTTGTGCCGAATCTAGAGAATGAATCAACAGACACAACACAGTTCAGTGTGTGTAACACTAGATGCATAATAATAAATATGGCGTCGACCATTGGGTTAATTGTCAAAAAGTGACATTTTCATTGAGTACGACACCAAGCGTTTTAATATTATCTAATCTGTGAGGAAAGACGACTACGACAACCACGGCCGATTCACGAACAGAATATACGACACAAAAAACCACTTGGTTTACATATTATTATTTGGTTTTTTTTTCGGTTTCGTTTTTAAAAGAAAAAATTCTTTTCTCTAATCAATTGTGATATCGAGAATGTGAAACGAATCAATTGAGTTTTTCATTTCACGTCACACCGTGTCTCTTACTGTGTGTGCTTATGGTGCAGCAAAAAAAAAACACTGTTCAATTATCGAAATGTAAACCAATATACTAAAATTCGCATAGAACAGTGAAACAAATTGAACAAAGTCTCAAACACTTGGCAATTTCAAAACGAAAATATCAAAAGATTAAGATTACAAGATAAAAAAAAAGTGGTGCAAGAAATTTTCAATAAAATTGGTGGCTGAATTTTTGTGAAAAAGAGAAGAAACAAAAAAAAACACAACAATAATTGGCTGATCGATAGGTGTGCGTGCGTGCGGACAAATAAAAATGCAGGCACCCATTGATTCGGATGACTCAGAGGAGTACTTCGATGCTGAAGACTCAACACCGAACCGTTTGATGAAGTAAGAAACTGGTTTGATTTTTATTTCATTTTAACATGCTGTCGATTAGTCATAGCATCGAATATCTAAAGGAACTTATCTGAAACGCATGAATTTCATATTAAATCCGTGTTTATTCATGCAACATAACATGAATAAACTGCCAATTCATTATTTTGATAAATAAAACTGTTAACATGGTCGTATTCCACTTCAATGTCAACCGATTTACTTCAAATTTGGATTATCACACATGATTTCGTGGGACACAAAAAAAAAATACCACAAAATGTGAAACATTTGCAAAAAAAAATGTGTAGGAATTCTTTGATGGAATGTTTTCATGCGAGTCATCTTCTATCAAAGCGTACGAAATTCTTTCTCAACTATGTCAACGATGCAAATATTTTGTAAAAAAAAAAAATTGTTCGAAATTATTTTTTAATTTTAAACAAATGTGCTATATCAACAATCAAATGATTTCCATTCACGAATAGATAAGTTCCCGATTGATGAAAAATGACATATATATGCACAATTGAAATTGTTGGGTTACATTTCTAATTTATTTATTGGTTTAGAAAACGTTCACCAAAATCCGAAGACGATGGTTTTGTATTTCCCGACATAAATGCATCCGATAAATGTGATTTGGAGACATTGGCCAAGCCACAGACGCAAAAAGCAATGTCATCCGTGTCTGTGACACAGCATCATGTATTTGCTGAGCCCAAACCAAAAGTAAGTGGTATCTGTGCAAAAGTAGTGAATAAAAAAAAAAATAAATAAAAACAACCAAATATACTTATACATATATTCAAGTGTCGCACCAAATTCGCCTCAAATTCTATTTGTGTGTCGTGTTTAATCGTTGTAAGATGCAATAATTTTAAATTCGCTTATTTTGTTTTCATTTCACTCGGTGATGACCGAATGCAAAACTTTTTTTTTCTGTTTTGTTTAAATCTCCATTTACATGTATAAAAGAGTTACAAAAGAGAATCGTTAAAATTAGAGCTTGATATTCAATTTCAACAATTGTTGTTAATGTGGTGTATTTTCCTTTCGAAGAAATTCATTTTGGTTTAATTTGGTCATGAGTCATTTGGAACATATTCAATAGACTTGAATTTTTGCACCATATATATTTTTTTTCACTTTGACTTTGAACAAACAAAACAGTTCAAGTGCAAACTTAGTAAATTTGCCAAACATTGAACAGTAGATTCCTAATGTGTATTCTGTAGTCTATTGTTGTCACTTTATTTCGCACTTTCAAAGGAGAAGAAAAACAAATCTCTTGTATTATATCTTGCGTGGCTTTTCGTTTACACCACTGCTATAATCATCTGTTTGTTCAGTGTGTGGTCGATATTTCGGCTATTAATTAAAGTAAACACTTAAAAAAAAACCAGTTCATTCATAATTTCATTCACAAAACAACATTCATCGGCACATCTCAATTTCATTGAACACTTCATCTTCATCTCATCCAATTTACAATTACAAATGTAAAAAACAAAAAACAAACAATTTTATTCAACAACGAATTTTTAAAAATCGTAAAAACAATCTTTAGTCCGGTAGGCAGCGCTTTCGTGAATTGCGTCAATGCATGCAAAATGATGAGGATGAAAATCCTGGCAACACTCTGACGCCTGATTCACAGGTATTTTATTTTGATTGTTTTCATTTTTGTGTTCAAAACTTATTTTTTTTTTGTGCGTGCGTGTGTTCGGTTTTTTAAATTTTATTTTGTTTTTTATTATATTTCCATAATTGCAATGAGTTTGATTTTTCGCTTGCAATTTTTTTCTTGCTTATCGATCGAATTTGGCATGAGATTTTCTTGTTATGAATTCGTTTCATTATAATTTTTCGTAATATTTCTCTTTGTTGTCTTGGACAATGTTGTCGATTTTTAAAAAACAAAATGCAATTGCAATTAGCTTGAATTCTTTTTAAAAGTGATTTGATTTTAATGACGATTCGACCGATTCGGTTGATTTTAAAATAACAAAGCTAGATAAAAAAAAATGGTGCTCGAATTAACATAATATATTTTTGTTTTTATTTTGATTGTGCATTTTTTTTTCTGTTTGATGTGCACTCCAATAGAATAGTTCCGTTGAAGGTGTGTTTGCGCCACAACGTTCAACACATCCCTTTCGAATCATCGAGAATGATGCCATTAGCATACAAAGTATGACGTCATTGGGACGGGTTGGTCGCATTTTAGCCGGAACGGTCGATGTAACGAATTCAATTGCCGATACCCATAGCACAAATGCCTCAACATTTGATTTTAGTGCGGCAAGTACAAGCAATGCGTCACCTGCAACTATGGATGCGGCCGCTGATCGAAAGGCAAAATCAACGACTAGCTGTAATATTACGGATTCCAGTACGAGCAGTAATGATAATACCAGCACTAATGCAATGACTTTACAAGGTAACAACATTTGTGTGCATTGTGTGCATTGTGCACTGTGCTTTTGTGATTGAATTTAATTTAATTTACATTGAATTGCGTTTTAAACAAACAAATATATGTTTGGTTTTTTTTTGTTTGTTGTTGTTGTTCGTTTACATGCAGAACCAGATGTGATTGCCAGCACGAAATTAGCACATTCAAAAACGACCGATAGCCTTACATTAAGTGGACCGATTGCACCGCCACGGCGGAAAAAGAAATCAGTAAAAACCACATCAACGACATCCATCGAACAAGTGAGTTGTACGGAATCGTCACCATCATCAACGGAAAGTAAATTAAAATTGTGTGTTGCCTTACCACCGGCGTCCAATGAATGCGCCGTATCATTGCCGAGCCCAGCTACCAAAGCCATTGAAACCCTAACACGTGAAATTGAAAATTCATTTGTCGGTTCGTCAAGTAGTAATTCGCGAACGGAAATTGGCGGCTCGATGAGTCGTATATGTCAATCATTAGGAAATTCATCAACATCCGTGTATTCAAAACCTAGTCCATCAAATAGTTCGAAAAGTAATTCAGCACCGGGCCGTGCTAGCTCAATTGATCCAACACAAGGATTAAATTTGTATAAAGCAACACGTGGGCAATATGTGGTGAAACCACAAGATGAAGAAGCAAATAAAGCAGAAGGACCGTCAAATGAAGAGCTGGAACGTATTGAAAAAATTCGCGCTGAAATATTTGGCACATATTCAAATTCACAGCGTGTTCATTTGGCCGCTACCGGTTCGAATAGCTTGGGAAATGGCATGCGATATGGCAATAGTTTAGCAAAAGCAGCACAATTGGCAAAAGAACGACGAAAATCTGCCGGCGATGAAGATGTACTAAAGCAATTGAATGTATTCGTTCGAACTCGCACCGATTCCGGTAAAAAGCTTACGGATTTTGAGATTTTAGAGCAAGTGCCCGTGAAAAATTTGGACACCGGTGAAAAGATTCCGTTGTCGGAAGTGAAACCACCACCACCGCCCGATGGATGGAATCCATTGTCATTGCACATTCATAAATTGACCAGCCATTTGGAAGCGATGCAAAAGGAATCGGATGAGGAAAGTGTGATTGGTGTACCGCCAGGTGTTGAGCCACCGGTTATGGATGAAGATGAAGTTGAAAATGAAGAAAGTGGTCGAATCAAACGGAAAACCGCCCGACTGAAACGTTTCTTTGGTTCAACCATGCGAAAAACCGTTGACAAAGCCAAATCAATCGCTTCAGAAGTATCACATGCACGGCACAAAGAAGACGTTGCCGATATTGTTGATGTGGTCAATCCCGAGCAAAATATTAAAATTAAGGCATCGAGTACGAATAAAGGGCCATATGAATTTGCTAAATTACAGCATGTACAGGATTTGTCTGGCGAACACACGGGCGCTGTTTGGTGCATGAAATTCAGTTCGTGTGGTCGTTTACTGGCGACAGCCGGTCAAGATCGTGTGCTACGGATTTGGGTGCTCAAAGATGCATATCCGTACTTCCAAGACATGCGAACAAAATACAATGCCGATCAAAAATCATCACCAACACCATCACAGGAATCGCTTGTTTCACATAATTCAGCGGAAGAGGCGATCGCTATGGCAACAGCAGCCGAACAAAGTGCCGGACCATTCATGCCAAAAGCGTTTTGTTCCTACACGGGTCATACATCAGGTCAGTTTTCACTAATTATTATTGATGTTCTCGAGTTCGAATTTTAATTTGTGTAATTTGCATTTCCGTTGACAGATCTCTTGGATGTTTCGTGGTCAAAGAATTATTTCATTTTGTCCAGTTCTATGGATAAAACGGTACGACTATGGCATATATCAAGACGCGAGTGTTTATGCTGTTTTCAACATATTGATTTTGTAACAGCCATTGCATTCCATCCACGCGACGATCGATACTTTTTGAGCGGCAGTCTTGATGGTAAACTTCGTCTGTGGAATATACCGGACAAAAAGGTAGCTCTATGGAATGAGCTTGACGGACAAACAAAACTAATTACGGCGGCGAATTTCTGTCAAAATGGTAAATTTGCTGTGGTCGGTTCATATGATGGTCGTTGTTTGTTTTATGATACCGATCAAAATCTAAAGTATCATACACAAATTCATGTGCGATCGACACGTGGCCGAAATAAAACTGGACGAAAAATTAGCGGCATCGAACCAATGCCCGGTGAAGATAAAATTCTTGTTACATCAAACGATAGCCGCGTGCGATTGTATGATCTACGTGATTTAAATTTGAGCTGTAAATATAAAGGCTATTTGAATACATCATCCCAAATTAAAGCATCATTCAGTCATGATGGTAAATATATCATCGCTGGATCAGAGAATCAATGTATTTATGTGTGGAAAACCAATCATGATTATAAATTGAGCTCGGTTAGTTTTGATTTAAGTTAACAATACTTAGTGCCGTCCACTATATCGACAACAGAATGTTCATTTAAACCGATTTGATTTCACAGGTGCGACGAGATCGAAGTGATTTCTGGGAAGGTATTAAGGCACACAATGCAACTGTTACATGTGCAATATTTACACCACATCCCGAAGCAATAATTAAACCAGAAATCGAAGATGATGATATTTCTAGTGTAAATGTAAGTGTAACAGTCAATTTTTTCTCAAAAATGATTTTTCTCCGATTTTCATTGATTCCATTTTTGATTGCAGAGCTCAAACATAGCGCAGGATCCGATGGTTGAGCAACGTAAAAAAGGTTGTGGTTATGTATTGATTAGTGCCGATTTCAATGGGGCCATCAAAGTATTTGTGAATAAAACAAAGCCGAAACATAGCAGCTTGCCATATACGGCAATTTTAGACTAAGCTTTCCATGTAGTATTCGCAATTCTAATTCATTAATTTGACTAGATCTCGGATGTGAGATGATCATAGTGTTATATATATATTTTTTTTGTCATTTTTTTTTCTCCTGAACAAACAGAAACACACAAAAAATGAATATTACCCCCAAAAAAAAAGTGAATTGACCGTTCCTTGTTAATTGCATATGTCTTTTGTTGTAATTATAATAATATAATTTTATTTGCATTAAATTATTCAATTGTATTATTTGTATTTTGTTTTTGGTAGAAGCGAATGGTATAAAACTGAAAAAGGCATATATACACAGCAACTAATCCAAAATTTCCAAAAATTATAAAATGACACTTTTCTCACACACACACACACGCACACGCACACCCACACCAACAAACACCAAAATGAGTGCGGGTGACATGAGGTAGAGAAGAACGTGACACATATTGTTAATGCTTAACATATATTAAAAACATAACAAAATTTACGTTGTTAGATAATCATTAACGGTTAGAATTTGTATATCGTCGTTGGTGAATGCCATTGCACAATTTCGATTATAAAATGATATTGTAACTAAATCCTTCGACGTTAGTTGAATAAAGCCATTTTTTGATAATTTATATGTTTCGATCTGTGGACTTTTCACTTGAACATAAACAAAAATGGCTGGAGCTGACACCGAAATCTCTATATCAGCTGAATGTACATTATCTTTTGCATCACAATGCGAATTTGCAATGGTGTACTACAAGAACAAACAAACAAACAAAAAAACGCTGTTATTTTCCAAATCAACAGTAATCAAAAGTATATACAGCAGAGCATTAGTTACTCACCTGCAGCTGAGGATTCATTATCAATTTACTCCTCTTCAGTTTGTTCAAAAGTAAGAAATTTGTTGCCAATATTTCACCGCTTTCATTGTCTTCAACCGTAAAATGTAAGAAACTGTTTAAAGTTGTGACTTTGCCATCTAAAATTTCACCCAATTTATTCTGAACGATACGTTGAACGGTATTTGGACCCTAAAATATTCAACATTTTAAACATAAATTAAATGCATTCGGGGATATCAATGGAAGGGTGGGAGCAGGGTGTATATTATTACAATTGTTTCATCGAATTTGTATTGTAAAACTGGATTTAAGCTTGACCATGTGAAAACACGCATATTCACAGTAATCTCTTGATGTTTGCCCAGCGAATCTCTAATAACAAACACATTTACAGTATTTAATGCATCAAGATTTGCCACAACATGAATGGGAGCGAAAAATTCTTTGGCCCAATAGTGTAACAATTTAAAATTTCCATTGTGTTCAATGCTTGACCATGATGGTGCTGTCCATACATCGTTCAGTTGCCAATACAATGCACCCATCGTGTTCTGATCGTAGAATCGTCCAACTCTAAAAAGTGTGTCCAACTCAATCATTTCAAAATCATTTAAAATCCAAAAAAAAAATCAATCAACACTTGTTTGTGCATGCAGCTGAGTAATTTGTACAAACCGATATGTTTCCGTTTCAATTTTTGTAGCCATCGCTTGACTTATTTGGCTAAAGTATATGAATGTATTCCAGTAATTAGCATCAATTTTTGGCATAGGTAAATTGAATGTCATGAGATTGATAATTGGTACGTTTCCGAATGGAAAATGTTGACGATGTCCAATAATATCATCAATTTTATCAGTGGTGTACATGGTCTGCTTTAAGCTATGCATCGATGGAATACTTTGAAATCCATACTCAGATATAAAACGTGCTTTTGGGAATATATTTGAATTCCATGCATCCAAAATGTAGTTGTAATAATGAACTGAAAATAATAAACGAAAATTTATCTTTAAAATCAAGCAGCATTTCTCAACAACAACAACAACATCAACAACATTGAACGAAACCCTTGCTTGTCCACTTTTCCACTTACTGTCACCATAATTATTGTCCTGTGGATTTTCATTGACCACTGTCTGTGATTGATTACCGTTGGATGGTGATGAATACAACCAAATGTGCCATTGATCATTATCGCGAACGGCTTTTTCCATCACATCCTTATACAATTTGATATACTCGCGAATGAATCGTGGCTGCTCTTTGCGTGTACCATACCAATTTTGAACGAGAGCCGCTTCATTTTCATTATTTCCGGCCCACACCAAAATCGATGGATGCCGCTGCAAACGTCGAACATTTTGTGCAATTTCCACTTCAACCGATTCCAAAAATGTGGAATGCGTCGGATACATGGCACATGCAAACATCATATCTTGCCAAATTAAAATGCCATGCTCATCAGCTAAATCATAAAAATAATCGGATTCATAAACACCGCCACCCCAAACACGAATTGCATTCATATGTGCCTCTTTCGTTGACAATACCAAATATTCAATTTTCTCTTTGTTGAATTGTCGCTCCGGCAGAATATCAATCGGAATTAAATTGGTACCTTTCATAAATATTGGCACATCATTTACTTTAAAATAGAATAAATTGCCACCATTGTTTGCTGGATCTTCAATCAAATCGATTGTACGAAAACCAATTCGAATGACTTTTTCCGATCGTAAGTATTCAATAGGAATTTGTTTGATTTCATTTGTGAATATATCACGATTTTCACCCAGCCAGGTTACATTGAGCCGGTAAAGTGTTTGATTTCCGAATCCATTGGGCCACCAAAGATCCACCAAATTCTTTGGCACATCCATGCTAACAGTTACTTTGAATTCATCAAGCTTTGATTTAGATACGATTACATGCTGTTCGATTGATGGAACCTCTGGAACATCAATCAATTGAATAAACAAATAACCTTCGAATGATCGAACCGATTCGGTGCCAACACCGGATTCCAAATACACAGTCATATCAATTGTCCATATATCATCCAATGATTTGAGTGCATATGTTACATCACGAATTATGGCTGTATCATACACTTCCAAAACTACCGGCTTCCTGCAAACATTCCAACACATTTTTATTGAAAAGAAATTCCAAATTTATGAAGAAAACAATTCAAATGGATAAAATTCAATTTGAAATATCATACCAAATGCCAACGGAAGGTGCGGCCAATCCCCAATCCCATGAGAAGCTAGCCTGCATCTTTCGCAACATATTCATGTGACATTCGCCATTGTATCGAGCCGGTGGACATTCAGGCGGTGTAAAATTATTGTCCATTGCATATTGTTTGGCTGTTTCAATTGGTGATTGAAATTGAATTTCAAGTTGATTATTTTCCTGCAAAACACCGAACATTTTTAATTCATATTCACCAATGTAAATGTAGTCTGAAACACTTGAATGCAACTGCATTCATTGAAATAAATTGCAATAAATAAATACCGTTATCAATTTATCTCGAACATTGTAGCGATATCGAGTAAACATATTATTTGGGCTTGGCAATAGCTCATGATTATTTATGGTGATATTTGCAATTGTATCAAGTCCATGGAAAACTAATACAATTTGCGAATGATTTAAAACCTCTTCCGCAACTGTTTTATGGTGAATAACATACAAATCAAGTCATTAAGTGCTTAAAATGGTAATGGAGTGAGTGTTTTGCAAAACAAATTCCGATCAAAATGTTGAGATTGAACTTACCGTCAAAATTCAATGAATATTTCCAATTTTCTTTGCCAATCCATCGTAAATTAATATCATTGTAGCTATTCAAAACTGAATCGGTTATATTGGCACGTTCCAATGCTGAATAAACACCTGATGGTATTTCTTCATTATGAATTTCAATACCTGAAAACACACACACAAATTTGAATTTGTTTGATAACAAATTTAAATGTGTTTTTATTTGGATTTTCTCGTCATTTTTTGATTTGTTTAAATCTTACTTTGATTGTGGTTTGTGATTGTCCATCCTTCTGATAATGGTGCTTCAATGGAATAACCGATCACCACAAAACCAAACAAAATGATAGCCTGAAGTATAAAGTTCTGTACACAATTCATTTCGTATCTGTGTGACTGGACGCATTAAATAGCATATAACATTCGAACCGCGTAACACTTGCAAATACTAATAAAAAAACTGGAGAGAAAACGACCAACCAATGAACGAACGAAATAGAGAATTGCGAGGAAAAAAAAAAACAAACAAAAAACAAAGAATCAAAGCGCACACAATAAATTCAATTAATGTACATAATGGACGGATTAACGTTCAGCCTGACATCGATGAAAATTTAAAATTGCCTGTAACACCACTCCGTCGATAGATGAAACGATACACCAAACTAAAACGATGAACTGATGTTACGGTTCGACGGAAAAACATACGTACACTTCTTTGTTGCTCCAAATATAAAATGGATTTTGTGAGCCGAAGGTGAGTTGCCATGAATTGAATTTGTTTCAATAAATAAATCTATTTCTGTTTATGAACTTTTCAACAATGGTCAAACTGACAACGAATACTGTGAAAGACCCCGATATATATATATATATATTTATAAGCGGACACATTCGTTCGTCGAAAGAAAGTGTTTTATACACATGGAAAACCTATGACTGTCCACTCGACAGCACCAAGCTGATAAAATTATCGTATCGGCTATTTTTGTAAATTTTTCAAGTTGAACACAATTTTTTCTAAAATTAAAACCACAAGCACCCGGTATCTAATCGGTCATATCGACAAGAACAAAACAAAAAAAATGCGGTATTTTTTTTTCTCATTCATTTGAATCTTGATGGTCTGAATTCAAAACATTCATTTCACATTTTCATGCAAATGCATTTCTCTCTTGTTATACTGTAACGTTTGTGTTTCAAACAGTGAATACGTAATGCACAATATAGAATACAGTCTCCGAGAATGTAGTACAAAGCACATAGCGCATAGCACAGAACACAGCATACAGAATACACACAGCAAGCGTGTACAAGCCATCGCTGTGAAGTAAATCGTATATAGAGTTTTGTGTGTTTCGGTTTGCATTCGATGTTTTACATCGAACTGTGCTTATAATTCGCTAGCGCAACGTACGATGAAAAATGTTAAGAGTATGTCAAAAACCATGGTACGGTATCGCTTCTCGGCCTAAAGGCTAAGATCAAAGTGTAGTATCTGTTCTTATCAGCTTAACATCTGATAGTTTCCCCATAGGGGAACAACAAATGTTAAACTGATTTTTGGAAATTGGCAGAGTGCTAGAAGCTTGCTTCACCTCAGCCGCGGGTTGGCCTCGTATTGCAGTACCGCGAGGAATCGGCCCAATAATCTTTTTATACGATGAAAAATAATAACAACAAAAAAACAACCATAACAGTGAGACTTTAGAGTTGTCGGAAATTGATTCTTAAAATTTCATTTGTTATATGGGCCATCGACTTTGTGATGCCGGCGCCAGTTATGTGTCACACCTTAATTTTAACTCTATTTGTCATTATTGATAATTGCAAATCAGTCGCATAGAAAATTGGTTTAAGACGTATCGTTACGCACCAAAACAATGGATTTGGTCGAGTAGCTCATGCTCACTGCTCAACATACTTACCATTTCAATGGGGGGAGAAAAACGCCAAGAATTGATAGAAGGTTCCAAGCGATTTGATCTGTTGAATTTGTTAAAATGAGAACACCAAATGCAATCGTTGTTGTTTTTTTTTACAAGATATTTAATGAGTTTTATTTTTTTTTTGTTTCTCATAAGCGTTGTGTAATACAAGCAAATTGTTCCATTCTTTTGGTTTTTGTGTGTCTTGTGTGGTTTTTTTTTCTTCTTCTCTCCATCTCATTTCTTGTTATTTTTATTTTATTGTTGTTGTTGTTGTTGTTTTTTTTTCACTTATGGTTAAACGTTTGCATTTGCTGTTATTCTATGCGCTTATTTTTCATTTCTCTTGTTTTTATTTCTCAAATGTGTATTTAGACTAAAATTTAGTACAGGCAAACATTTCTTTCTTTTGTTCAAATGCAAACGAAAAAGAGGCAAGCAAAACCAAAACAGAAACAAAAAACATTGGAGATAAAATATATTTCATTGGCTTTTGATATATTTGATTCCGTTATAGAAAATACCTGGCCGTCATTAGCGAATGCAGAAAGGCGTGATGACGGCACTTGTATTCGAATTCACTTAGGTTTTTATTTGTGTGTGTGTGTGTGTATGTTCAATAAAGCCTCTGGATTAATTCAACTCGAAACTCAGCGTGAAAGAAAAATAAAATTCCAACCCAAAAGTGAAACATTCCTATAAAATGTGATCTTTTTTGTTTTAAACGATAAGAAAAACAAAATATTTTGCATATAAAAATATACGTCAAAATTGCATATGGCACACTTACATTTGTTTTAGGAAACATATTTGTTTTTCTCGTGGAAATTCATGTTGGGAACAACGGATTTTTTTGTGTTTTAAATGAAAACATCATTAATGTATATGAGATTTGTAAGTATGCAAATCCATTGGAAATTGCTCTACGTCCAAAATGAAAACCGATTCTTGATTTGAGATTGAGCGTTTGCGCTACAAATGCTCAATTCTTAAGGGGGGAGGGCGGGTTTTCATAAATTCACCTCAATCGAATATAATAAATCTATACATTTTCTATGTCATTTTGTCTCGCAATAGCGATTGACAGCATTTCTTAGCTAATTTCTCAAAATGTGTGTATGTGTTGTTTGTTTGTTTGAGGGAACATGAACGATAAATATAAACTTTTCGATTTACTTCAATCTATTTACTTGATTCATTTGTTTTTTTTTCTTTCTTTCGGAATTTCACAATCCATCACATTACTCTTCACTTGGAATTCGTTTTTTTCTCTGGGGGCGAATTTTGTGTGTGAAATTTACCATGTTAAGAGTTCCATTTCAACAATCAGAATTCAATATTATTTTTTTGGTTGACAAAGAAGTCTAATTTTAAAATTGATTTTGTTTGTTTGTATTTTGCTAAATGCCTCCAAAACGAATATAAGTGGAGTGGCAAATAAATTGTGAATTGTTCGGTGAATTGGATGTGATGTCATTGGATGCATTTTTGTCCGTTCGAGAGAATGAGAGAATCAGTATTCGTCTTCTTTCGTTTTCTCATTTGATTATGTGGAAATATAAAATAAATGTGTGTGTGTGTGTGTGTTTGTGTGTCTTTAGACTGATTAGAAGATTATATTTAGAATAATTAATTAGGTTGAATATAATCATAACTAGAATTAAATCGTTTACCATAGAGATTGGATTTTGTTTGATGTTGTATGCTTTGGTGAATTTTTGTTGATGTGTGTTTAATGAATTTATTTTTATTCTTTTTTCTTCTTGTTTTTTCATGTTCATTTGTTTATTTCATATTGTTTAATTTATTTGAAATTCATTTGCTGCAATATAAAAGATTTTTTTTTTGTTTTAACTTCTTTTGTTTGCTGTTCACGATAAATAGTTTCATTTTTTTTTTATTAAATACAATATTTTGTTGTTGTTGTTTTGTTCTTATTGTTTCAATTGGTTGTTTTCATCTCTCCTTCACATTGGAGTTTTGGAATAATTTAAGCTTAAATACATATTCATATGTATGACTTGTGTGTGTGTGTGTGTGTGTTTGTGTAATATTAAATTACTTAGGAATCTATTAAAAAAAACGCAAGATAATTATTTTATTCAAGTAATACAATAATCATGACTTTTTTTATGCTTGCTTCTTTGAATCGACAATGTCATAACGATGTGTGTCTGTCTGCAATGTTTTATTTTATTTTTTTGTTCTATCATATATACGTGTTTTTTTCAGCATCTTTGAGTATGGCACTGAAAATATTTCCATCTCTTCCTGATCCATATCAAAAAAAAAAAAAATCATCTGAAATCTTTGTATTCGACGTGTTACATTTTACAGATGTGATTTGGATTGAGAAAATCATACAAAATCATAAATAGTGGAAGTTTTTGTTTGTTTTTTATTTTTTGTTTAACGTGAGCCTTTGGATTTCCGATTCTCTCCGAATCTGATTTTCGTTCTTTTTCCGCGTCTCGCATGCAATTTGAGCATTCCAATGATTACAATTTAAAATCGAGAAACCACAAAATTCGGTACGAAAGTATGTTGTAGGCGTGCGCTCTACTTAACCCGCGTCCCAGTTCTAAATAATAAAGACAATTTAAATTCAATCAGAACAGAAGAAGACAAAATAAAAACAACACAAACAAATAATAAAATGAAAAATTATAACAATTAAATGAAGATAATTGCGAATGGCGTGCGTCTGTGATGGGAACGCCGTTAGTTACGCTTTCGCGAACCGTTTGCTTACTTTATCATAGTTGAGGTTTTCTTTGGAGTATTATACAATTTGCTGGGCGTTCTTGGCCTAGAAACGGGTGTTGTGCTTGGTGCGATATTCACTTTCTTCGGTGTTGCTATTCGACTTGGTGACGGCGATGATTTTGTTGCTGCCGATGTGCTCGATCTGTGAAATAAAACAGATAAAGAGAGATAGAGAGAGAGAGGAGGAGGAGAAGAAAAACAACTCCAATTAGTTGAACAATTAACTGATGGAATAGTCACGAGACAACATACTTGCTAGCCGGATAGCTGACGGGCCGTGGAATTTTCGATCTTGGTGCCATATTTTGTGGGGCTGTTGTTGGTGTTGTGCCACCGCTTCGAGTCTCTTTGAACAATTCTCTCTCCATTTGTTGTGCATCTTTACTCAACAATTCCCACTGAATTTGCAAACGTTTGAACCGATTACTTTGGATTTTCTCTTGTTTCGATTTTTTTGCACTTTTTTGCTGTTGTTCAATGTTTCCACGTGCCGCTGAAATTGAAATGTTTGGCGAATTTGGTGGCGTTATAAAGCCACGGCCGGTCATCACACGTGCATTTCGTACATCATTATTATTTACGACACCTAAATACTGGCAATTCGACGAATCACGATCGAATGATACATGCTTTTGAGCCAACGCTCGGCTCACTTCATTCTTTAACTTGTTGCGATCATAAATATCACTAATATGGTCTAATGATTCTAATATATTTGCAATCTCTGCATAATATTTCAGCTCAGACTTTGGTACACTGCTCAAAAATTGTTCGACGCGACTGCGCGCCTCGTCATCATATTCCTTATGCTCGATGTTCAATTGTTCTTTGGTCTTTTCCGTTCCGAATTGTGTTTTCAGTAAATTCATATCGAATATATCACCACAATATGGATAATACTGTGTATTGAATGCGTCATTTGCGGGCGCATAATACGGATCCTGTACACTGCATCGCTTTTCCATTCGCGTTCGAATGGCAGCCGCGGATGGCGTTGTCACCGTTTCATCTGTCATACTGTTACGTTTAGTTTTTGCATTGGAATTTGCACGTCGCAGAATGCCACGTCGCGTGTAGCTAGTTAATTAAAGAAATTAATGAAGATTAAGAGTTAACATTCAACATAGCTATTCCAATTTATTAATTGCAAATGATAAACAAATGAATTTAAATGAATTAAAAGTTTATGAACCAAATGAAAGAAGAAAAAAAAAACACTCGACAAATTCATACCCGGATGGTGGCAATTCAGCGTTTTCATCAATGATGCGATTATTGTTGCCGCTGTTTGTGGACAAGGCATCAATTTCCGAATCGGTGAGCATCGACGATGAGCCACGATAGCCCGAGCTTGGCGGTTGACTTGAACCACTGGATGAATCCGTTGTGCAATAGCTACTGCAATCGCATGACATTGGTCGGCTTCGGCGAATTGGTGGGCTCATACAAAACAATGGTTTCTGTGACATTTTCGGATCGTTCATACAATTTTGCACTTCGGGAATGTGTTGCAAGATTCGTTTGTATTCGAATGGCAACAATGGTGCCAGTGATTTCCAGTCGATAATGTGATTGTAGTCTTTCTTCTTAATGTATTCGATATCATTGGTTGAGAGTGGCCGTTGCTTTTTAACAAATGTCTCTTTCAATCCCAGCGGCGATAAAACTATTTGGCTTTGGTAATTTTTCACGAATCCCAAATCGGGCAACGCATAATTTGGATAGATCACATAGACGGGCGCTTGCTGTTGTTCGTGCGAATGTGATTTACTGTTGAGATTCAGTTGAGCTAAAAATGACGGTGGCACTACTTTGATTCCTTCATCAATTTTCGATGTTTGCATCGATTTTGTGATCATGTCCAGTGGAAGCTTTGTCTTTGCATACACCTGTGTTATATTATCGGATGTTCGACTAGCATCGGAAATGCTTTTGATCGTTTCACGTAAACTATCACGATCCATTGAATTGTTATTGTTGACATTGGCCAAATGTTGATTGCGTATATTCAAATTGAATTCCTTGTATTTACGATGTGATGGTGAATCGAATACCTCGCGATACAAATCATTCGATTGTGTTGCATTTCGTTTGGGCGATGTTGCATTGTCGTTTGGTTTGGTGGGCTGTTGTGGTAAATCCAAACTATCATATTGGATTTCCGCTTCGTGCGTATCTTCGTCATGTTTACTCAGTGCTGATCCTTTACCCGAATCGTACATGCTCTTTTTGCGATGCCGATTTTCCACGGACGAGCTTGAATCGCTTGGCCAACAACCAGACGACACATCCATGCACGTATCGGTTGAGCTACTCTTTTGTTTAATGAATAATTTAACGAGATTGAATGACGGTTGATTTGGTTGCGGTTCATTGCTTGATGATGAGGCCTGCAACGGCTGTGGACTATCGCTCTGTGATGATGAATCAACAATGTGACACATTGGCATTGGAATTCGAGGCTTTCCAAACGAATCAATCGTTGATGTGCTCACTGCATCACATCGCTGATTATCTTTTAAAGCATTCGGATCAATTTGCAAATTTGGTAGACTACAACTTTTGCGCACCATGCTACAGGGCCGAATGCCCACATTCACAGATGTGTTATTGTTACCCGATGGATACCTGTGTGTATGAAAAATGACACAAACAAAAATTAAATGACAAATAAAAAACCATGAAATCGACTGCGTGTCAATAAATGCAAAATGCAAAATGCAAAATACAAATGCAAATGGAGATGCAAATGCACATGAAAATAGCCTCTACTCAGCGTTCTCATCTATTTATTATTCAGCATTGAGCCAGTTAATGTGTTACCTGTGTAATTGTGTCGAACTGTCTTTTTTCAGTTTGCTCCATGTTGTGAATCCGGATTCCGAGCGGCACAACGACACTTCCAATGCCTTCTTTTTGACAATATCATCGATGGTGGTGGTTGCAATATCATTTCCATCCACATCACTTCTTGGCCTCTTTGCCAGTTCTTTATTTGCATCGGCATAAAAACTTTCATCCGAATACATGGTGCTGCCTTCAAATGCGATCGTATAATTATTTTTATTTGCTTGACATGTTATAATCATATCACAGTCTTCCGTGTAACAGTCCATATCGAGCGAATCAACGCTAAGTATGGACTCTTTAACCGGTGAGAATAGTTGTTTTGACTTGAAAATCGAGTTATCCAGCTCTTTTTCCTGTTGCTTTTTTGCATTTGATTTGCACATATTCGGTATTGTCGATAGCAATAGATTGATGTCTTCAGCTCGAAAGCTTTCCATATCGACACCGGCCAAATTTGCGTCAATATTTTTGGCCAAATCATCATAATACGATAGCTCACCAATTCCATTGTAAGAGGCCGACAGTGATGATAACACACTCTGATGCGTTACATTGTTCTCGCGGTAGCTAAAAGAAAAAAAAACAACAACAAAAATAGAAAACCGTTTGAAAATTTGTTTGCGATCGTAAGATTTTCGAAATCTTCAAAATGCGAATTTCAGATGTTTTGTTTTGACCGGCTGATTGCTTGTAGTCTAGAAACCATTGCATTGTACTTACTTGTAGTCTAGAAACCATTGATAGTCGGAATTGTCGTGAGTGAAGTCATGAGATGAGGCGATCGAAGAGGCAAGCTGCTGCAATGGATTCGCATGTACATTACTGTTACAATCCGATTCCGGACTTGACATTTTTCCGCCGCCCGAATATTTGTTTACGTTTTTTAAATTACGTTGACTGCTGTCGACCGTACAAATATTGTGAATTTTATTGTTCACGATCGTTCTGGTGTTGGTGTTGGTTTTGCTGTTATTATTGTTGATGTTATTGTTGTTTGCGTTATCATGCAGATATGTTTTTTCGGCGCTCCGTTTCAAATTTTCCAGCACAATGTGCACATTATATTTGAGATTTGAATCGGTCAATTGTGTGGATGTCGAATCGACATTACCATTGTAAAAACCAAGTGCGACATCATTCGTACACGGTGAATTGGTCAGTTCACGTTTGATTTGATTGTAGAATTGTGTCGAGCAAAGGGTTTCATTTGGATTTTCAGTCATACCACGAATTACTTTTGTTCCTAAACATCCATTGAAAATTATGCGAGAAAAGCCAAAAAAAAAGAAACAGAGAGAAAAGAATTTGGATTTAGTATGAAACACTTTGTGGGTTGTGCGCTATATAAATGCTTTCAAACAAAACAATTGCATGGTTCAATTACATGCGTTAATTAATCATAACAAATCATTTAGCATACAGTAGTTAAACAATACGAGAATTAACAACAACAATATATATATATATATATCGCCAAATTTAGGTTAGTCGCATATAAACGTTGAATTGGAATTAGTTAAAACACACATTAGCACAGAGATGATGAATGTTTATTTATTTGTTGGATTTAGAAATAGGTTAGTCGAAATGCATTCCAGAATGTGTGTGTGTTTGTTTTGATTTGGTTTAGACAGACAAATTGAAGCAGCAAGACCGATTTGCTCAATGCATTTCATCTTACCGATTTCACGTAATCTATGCGTAATCCGTTTGGTTGAAATTATATCAAATATCATCGTATTTACGTGATTTTTCGTTTTATAACTGTTTTAATACACTAAAAATCAAGATTTAAGTCCATGAACATATTAAAAATTGGTTTAAAGAGAAAAAAAAGGACACAAAATGAACGAAATCTAAAAATGAAATGAAAGAAAATAAATAAAAAACAGTTTTGAATGATAGTGAAAAAGAGAAACACAAATAAAATTGAATTAAATGTGACCATAAAAAAAATAACAATCATAAGAATTTTTTTATCACGCTAATAGCAAACAATTTTCGTCTATCAGTTGAAATGGCTCAAAAGCGCATGACGATGATTGTACACATGATACACAGGCCACTTAATTTTGAACAAAAAAAAAGTGTGAATATGACCCAACGTAAGAGAATATTTTGCAATTGTATGGCTTATGGAGTTTCACATTTTGAACACATGAAACCGAATCAAAGGGATTCATGTTTGGGGGAGAATTGTATGTCTTGTGTGTAGTCAATAAACTAAAAAACAAACAAAAACCCCGAATCAAACGCAAACATTTATTTTGGGTTGATATTCAGTTCGAAATAGTCAAACCGTTTTAAATCAAAACAAATTGCACTTTGAACGAATTAACGGATCCAATCATTTCGCATCATGACGAGTGGCTCATACCAATAAATGTGCACTATATACATGTCGCATACATACTGTAGTGAAATCCCAATGGTTGAACACCGAATCACGGTCTCAATTCAATGTAATTTACGATCCATAGCTGATTGAGCGGTTCGCTTATCTGTTTTAGAGAATATAATCGTTGTCAAATAAAATTGTGTACGGTGACATTGGATTGAGAGAGAGAGAGAGAGAGAGAGAGAGAGAGAGAGAGAGATCAACAATCAACTAATGGCAATTAACTGCAGTAACAACCACATACCAACAGAGAGATATAGTGAAATTCCATAAAAATTAGAACGCAACTCTTATCACTTCATCACAAACAATCTTTCACATTGGAATTATTTCTGTTAGGTAACTGCAAATTCCAAATGAAATGCACAGACAATTTTCAAATGAACAAATTACACGCAAAAAGGAAAAATAAATTAAAAATAAAATCGATAGTTTGGCACTTTTAACATGAATTTTCCACACATCATCGAACACCAAAAAAACAACATGACGTTTTCATGTCATTCGACGCATCAAAACTACAGACGATTGATGTTGAAATGTGAATTGGGATATTTGGAGCAGTAAAATCGCTAACGAAAATAACCAAAATCCGATCGATAGACGATTTCATAACCATGTTTTTGTTGCTGCTGTTGTTAATTCGCTTTGAACCGCGCTGAATATCTCGTAAAATGAAAATCGAGCGCACTTTACAGTCATCACTTGTCTTAAAAAACTTAAAAAGTTCTTAGCCTGTATTAGTTTCTTGTTGTTTTTCTTCTTCTTCTTCTTCTTCTTCGTTTTTCTTTTACACAAAACAGATTTAATGTTACATTTTGTATTGTCACACACAGGTTGAACTGTTGATAATAAAACAAAGTAATGCAATGAAAACTCAAAGATTGCACATACCTATTTCAAGCCAATAAAATTGATTGAAACTGTTTTTCAAACAAATACGTTCTTGTTTCGAAATTTTTTCGTTTGAACTGTGGTTGAAACTACTTGTTCTGTGAATTTTCGGAACATTTGCTTTCTTAGGAAAATGAACAACCATACACCAAAAAAAAAACTATATACTTCGACACAGTTCGACGTTTGTGTGCTGTTTTTTTCTCTCTCGTCACATTGAAACTGTTGGATTAAATGGACGCAAAAGATAGCACGCAAAATATGTGTGGAATGCGAGAAAGAGCGAGCCAGAACTAGATGAATTCGTGTGTGGTTTGACAGTATGCGAACATTGAAAATGAAAAAAAGGGGAAAATCATAGCGCTGTGTGAATGTGTGGCTGTGTGACTCTGTTGTAAAAGCCACACAATCCACATCCGAATCGATTTTTCCCTCACGAAATATTGTATTACGTCATTATCATTCCTTTTTCCTGTTGTTTCTTTTTCGTATTTTCCACTGTTAGGAAATTTTCCAAAAACCATACGATACATACAGTTTGAACACAACAGCATGTACTACAGTTTGTACAGAATGGATCTGAATGTGCCACTGCTACAGCTGCAAGCTCTTCCACACATCCACTGTATCCAGTGCATGCACACACAATTTCAAAGCTGTAATGCAGCTGCTCACCTCCACCGCTGTTTGCCCGCATCGGCATTTAGCTGGTCAAAATGGTGTGCTTTTTTGTTCGTTTTTATTATCTATTCGCTTTCTGTAACGTCAATTTTCTTATTCGCTTGAAAAGCGCTGCTGGTTTATTGCTTGTTTTCGTTATTGCTTTAGGTAAACTTTAAATTTGAATTTATGTAATGGACGTGTAAAATACATTTGCACTTTTCCTGATGTGAATTTTTCATTTTGATTTTCTCAACAACAACAAAAACACTAACAAAAAAAAATGTGGTTCGCTCGAGTTCATCGTATTCATGTGTTCGTCATTTTTATTTGATAATCAAGCGATAAGTTGTTAAAAGCTTGTCTTGATGAACATCTTAATTAGTTGGCTTTCTTTTTGGCATAAATTGTTTTTAACTTCTGTGATTTTATCGGATTTTATTTTACTACATCGATTCGACCCGTTTTTTTCTCTTTCTGTCGAATGAATCTTGGCAATGCTATGAAACTGCCGCATTTATTTTAACCAAAATAATTAGATAGTTTTTGAGCCTGGCAAATAATTATGAATGTAATCGTTGGAATCGTTTGCTATTACTTCAAATTAAGCAGAATGGTCATAGAACTTGCGTCGCGTTTTGTTGGATTTTGTTTGTTGTTTGGTGTGTGTGTGTGTTTTTCGTTTAAATGCCTGTGCTCGTCATTAACAGAAACTGCACCGTTTTTTTTAAAGATATTATTATATACACGACCATCGTCAATCTACTCGCATACACGTCAAGAGCAAAAGAGAATGCCATAATTGCGATTTACTCGAGTGTGTTCAAAAAATATCGGCTATTATTAATGTAACATCCATATGCATACGGCATACATATGCATATCACGAAATGGTCTCATTGGTGGCATTGCCATGTTGAAAATACGAATTTTGTTTTTTTTTTTCTCATAGCCTCGCTAATCGTCAGTGACTGTGCATGTGAGTGTTTGTTTGTGTGTGTGTATGTGAAAGAGAGAGAGAGAGAGAGAGAGAGAGAAATATATTGCGAATAAGAAATTGAAATTCTTGTAAACTTCAAACGGTATGTGAGTGTACATGATCGCGGTCATAGAACGAAATTGCACACATTGATTCGAGGTTTTTTTTTCTATCATTTCAAACTCAATAGAGATGTAATTATACCAACAAAAAAACACACACCTCCTTTTAGCTATAGTGTTATTGAAACGAATCATAGAGGCGAGCCGAAACCTAAGGCATTGGCCAAATTTAGGTAGCGCATTGCATTATGGATGTGTCCATGACATGGAGACGTCACCATAACGGATATTTTGGAAAAAGGATAAACACATTTGTTTTTTCTTATGCAGTAACACAGCAATATTCGTTGCATTAGCGTAGCATTTCAGTATTGCGACATGAACTGTCTCACGAATATATTGACGGATTTTGAATAGTTGAGTTCATGTATGTGTATACGTGCTAGATACGATTACGATGCAATCGAAACATCGTTTCATTCGTTATCATTCGGCTATTTATTGACTCTCTTTTCTCTCTGTTCTCCTTCAGTCCGTCATTGCTACAACGGTGGTTTCTATTTCCAAACAAATTAGATCGCCGAGTCTATTCACGTTCTGTGGCGTTTTGTGAGCGAAACACAAAGAGACAGAGACATCAAATCATACACACGCAATTCGGTGTGCTAGATTTTTGTTTGTTCTTGTTTTCGTGTTATGAAAAACCAAATTGTTCACCGATGATAGAGAGACGAAGAAAAAAAAATACGAGAATTGGTTTCTCGAGCCACATCACGCTTTACGGCGGTTTCATAAATACTTGAAATCGACGATAAACAGAGAGCTGAGAGAAAAATAAAACATATGAATAATGTTGCGACGATGTCGAACAATCGTTTTGGTATTTATATTCGTAGTCAAAAAGTGTTGCCACCATATGGTTTTTGTATCTATACAGTTTCATCATTTTGAAACCGACAACAACAACAACAACAACAACAACAACAACAACAAAAACGCTTTCGTTTGTCTCTTTTGAAATTGGATGCTCAAAAGTGATTTTTCCATTGAATGCAAGAAAAAACACACATTGCGTTTATATTTTGGTACATTTTTGGCTCCTTTGGTTGACTCTACAATACACAGTTTCTTGATCTAAGGAAGTACTTTTGTTAGCGTCTGAATTGAATTTACTGAATTTAATGGACCAGTTTCAATATTTTCATTTTCTCTCTTTCTCTCTCTCTCTCTCCGTTTTTTTCTTTTTGAAATTTCTACACTGTCTTTGAAGAACTTAGTGTCAAAATTGATTATGAATTTCAATCAAGCATTTCACTTTGAACGGCTTATTAAAAGAAAAGTTTCGTCAAAAATATGAGAAAATAACGAGATATGAAAGAAAATATAGGCGACGAAGGAGAAACACAAAAAAAAAATGAGGCGATGGTTTGCACAATGGATTATGAAGACAATGAACATTGCTCGGATTGATGTCAAAATAAGTCATTAGGAGCTCAGACAGTTGGCATTTTGATCTCCTACATTAGGTTTTTAACTCAAATCACATTTTGACTATATGTAATTTGAAAAACAAGAATTTGGAATGTGGACGAGGGAAAAAAACAACACTCACACACAAAACTAATGAATTGTATGAAACCCAAATATTTTGCATTAACGCTGTCTGGATGACGTTTCAAGTCTAAATACTTAGGCATTTTTGTGTGTTTATTTCCATATGAGTAATGCCATAATGGTGTGTGCATGCACATATTGTGAACTAACACTTAAAAATGAATCAGTTAAAAAAAGCCATAGCACTTGAATTGGGTATACATAAATTATACCCACGCTGCATTTCATGATTTCCAAATGTTTATCGTCTGGTGTATAGATTTTAACTTCTAAATGCCATGCATTTATATCCAATCACCCCAAAAACAAAGGAAAAACAAATGTAAATGTTCAGATTAACTATTTGTAAATTGAAATTGCGTCGGTTTTAATACCTCGAAAATGGTTTTTAAAATCGAATAGACAGAAATCGAATGGAGTTTAACCTTCAATTAAATGTGTGTGTGTGTGCCGTTTTATTAAGATATGATTTCAATTTGTATTATTTTAGACGATCCAGTTTTTTGTCGGTTTTTTTCGGCGACAATTTGACCGGCATATCATTTTTGGATTAAATTTCATCATCAACAACGAAATGGCTGAATTAATCGAATAAATATGCCGATTTATTGACAAATGTCGCTTGATATGATTCAAATAGTTTTATTATATTGAAATGTCTGTATCTCTTTGGTTCGATATCATTTTCATTTGAAAATTGATAAAAATAAAATGTAAACATGTTTGAAATGCGCGGTCTGCATCTGCTATAAAAGATAGCAATGAAACCAATTGTGATAGCACATATCGAAATGCAGGCTGAGTGTTGCGTTGAGGCAAGGCGTTCAAAACATTTCATAGAGAGCTTCATCCATGGCGAATTAAAATGACTCACATGTCCTCCACCCTTTCATTAATAAAATGCCGCATTTTCATTAATCATCGGTTTTGCTTCAGTTCAGTAGCTCTTGTTTTTTCTCTCTTCTTATTATTATCTGCAGCTCATGAGCTATGTAAATAATTTTAGAGTGATTCGTGAGTTTAGTTCACTCATTCGCATTTTTAAACAGTACAGTGAAGTTTTACAACAGATGTTTGCATTTGTATACGCATAAAATTGAAACGCTTTCTATTTTTTTTTTCTCGCTTGTTTGCTGTACATTTCATACCATGTACATTGGACGCGACGCGGTTTTCTACGGTTTGGATTTGTTTTTGTTGAGCAAAAATTCCATGTTGACTTGTAGCTCCATTTTAAATGCGTATGGATGATCAACAAGCGAGCGTGCCATAGAGCCAGCATACCAAGGCAAAAATGTGTTCGGTGTGTGTGTGTGTTTGGTTATATTTATATATATAAATATCTCTTATTTTGGGCTGGTAATCATAGTAAACAGCAATTATGATATTTGTCTTTTTCTCCGCTATTCGGAGAGCGCATTGTCGATTGGTATGTTTGGCGAATGTTTTGATGCCAAAAATAAGCTTGAGCGCTCTAGGTTTTTGTTGTTGTTTATTTGACTTCGGGTAAATGACAGTGTAGTTTGGTTTCATGTTTTTTGTTGTTGTTGTTGTATTGCTTCTTTGGCTGCTTAATGTGAATTGTTTGAACGGCGTAGAATATCAAACCAAAAACCGAAAAATGTCATTTAATTCTCTAATTGTGCATTTCACTCAGCACATACACACACACAATACCAACTAGCAGGAGAAAAAAAAAATAAAACACCAACGTCGATGGATGGTGCGGTGTGACGACGATGACTCACACGCACTTTGTATATTATAATACAAAAAAAAAATATTATTATTGGATACGAAATACCGAAATATTCACGCAGACTCAGTACGCGACTCCTTGCGAACCGTACAATTTTCCAACGAATCACGAATAATAGTAATAATCAGCAGCGGAGCATTCAATACATTTACTCCATACAACATTTCTTCGTCTCTCTCTTCTTTTCTTTTTTTTGCGCTGTTGGTTGTTGTATTCCAACTTTTTGCAATCTAAAGGAAGACAAATTTTGATGGTGTGTGCAATTCAATATTGTCGCAGTAATGTGATGCTTCTGTGTATTCATCTATGTGTGATTGAATGCTTTTAATTGAATTTTGTTGTGCGTCGAATGTGATGTTATATGTATATATATGTTTGCGGTCAAAAAAAAAAGATTCAATTGAATTGATAAAAATGCGATTGATTTTGTTAAACCAGGGGCATTTTTGTATGGAAATATCAAGGAAATCCTTCATTTTCTCATACCATTGCGCACACAATTCCAACGTTATATATACATTTTTTTTGCGTAGGAGTTTCATCTTCCTCCTTGCTACTTTAAATTGACGTCATAAATTTAATCAAGACACTTTTTGTTCTCAAATGGACAACTCATGATTCTTTTTTTGTTGTTTTGTTTTACATATATGGACAGAGTTTATGCAAATTCTATTTAATACAAATCGCGTGTATATTTTCAATTTTTTTCGTTTATTCATTTGTTTATGCAATTGAAATTCATTTTGAGCCACCAAAATCACACTCACGCTTACACTATATATTGTTTATATTGCACATCATTCATGTCAATGACAATCAGAAAGGAAAAAATTGATTAAACAATAGCCTTTTCACACACACATCATAGCAATAAAAAAAAACAACAACTCTTGTGTCTTTCGCACTATTTGAACAATTCACTCGTCATATGCAACCAAATTTACGTTTATTTTTTTATTTTTCCTTCACCCAAATTTACTACATTGCTCGAGCTATTTATTTTTTTTTTATCTCATCTTCTTGTCTCTTATGGCCAAATCTCAAGTCTGTGTACTATGCTTGCATTTTTGTGTCTATATACTTACATTGCAAGAGATTTCTTTTGGTTTGTTGCACAATTTTTTTTTTATTTTTATTTCTTCTTATATTTTTTTTGTGTGTTGCTTTGCTTGTAGACACACACAACGAATTCACTTTTCCAGAAATTGTGTTGTTGTGATTGTAAAGTTTTCTTCCAAAATGTTGTTTGGTTTATTTGAAATGTGATTGTGTTTTGTCCACGCTTTTGTTTTTATTTAGAGAAATTGGATTTTATTTTGAAGCGTTTTCATTTGGACGAGCTTTCAAAACACCACACCTTTGTTACAAAAATTGATGAAAGCAACTGCACAGAATAGTTCAGTTTTCTTAGCTCGTACGAGCTGTACTCGTTCGATTGCCTATCACTTCATTGACACTGTGTATCAATGTGTGCGCGCATGCGTAACATGCATTTTCAAAGCACACATTCACATCACATGACAGTCAAACGTCAAATATTTTTGTTGCTCGTTTGTTGATTTGCTGTGTGTTGCGTTCACTGTCTGCGCTCGGCTGTGTGTTAATGTGTTTTTATCGCTACGTATCGGTCAGTGCGCGGTTTAGGTTATAATGTTTGGAAATATACGTTCGAATGAAACGAATATTCGAAATTAATATGCATTTTAAAAAAATTACAAAAAGTTTAACACTTCAGCGGCTGTTTGCTGACTGTCAAAGGAACTATTGTTCCGATGCTTTGCGATCGTAAGTTTGAATAGTTAAATGATTTTCAATTGATTTGAAATTTATTGTTTATGTGTGTGTGTGTGTGTGTTTTTTTTTAATTTTCGTTTACATTTCAAAGGGGCAAGTATAAAAGTGTCGTTGGTCTTGAAGTGCATGCACAAATCTTATCGAATAGTAAATTATTTTCGGGTGCACAAAATGATCCAACAGCACCAGCAAATACAGCTGTTTCACTATTTGATGCGGCGATACCTGGAACTTTGCCGGTAATTTCTTCTGTGCCCATTTCCTAGACCATTCCATCTCTGAATGCATTGCAGATTAAATGACCGCTTCTCATGTTATGGTTTTTGTTCTGAACAGAGATTAAATCGGTATTGTGTGGAATCAGCTGTACGAACGGCCACGGTATTGAATTGTCAACTCAATCGGATTTCAATGTTTGATCGAAAACACTATTTTTATGCCGATTCACCGGCTGGTTATCAAATAACACAGCAACGTTTGCCGCTCGCTGTCAATGGGCATATTTCATTTTTCGTTCAAAATGTTAAAATCCCATATTTAAAATCATCGAAAATACATCAAATTCAACTGGAACAGGACAGTGGAAAATCCATTCATTTTCCCGGAACGCGAACGTATGTGCATTACACATTCAATTTGCTTTGCTTTTTGCTCATGCACAAATTGACAATATGTTTTTGCAATCTGTTTCTGAATTGTTAGGAGCCTGTTGGATTTGAACAGAGCCGGGGTCCCTTTGATGGAAATTGTTTTTGAGCCAGATTTATCGTCGGGTGAAGAAGCGGCATCGTTATTAAGAGAATTGTCATTGATATTAACACGACTTGGTGTTTGCTCATGCAAACCGGGTGCCTTACGTTGTGATGCAAACATTTCAATTCATAAACCGGGCGAACCGCTCGGAACACGAAGTGAAGTTAAAAATATTGCATCAGTTCGGGCCGTAGCTAAGGCTATTGAATTTGAAATTGCTAGACATGTTGATGTGATTGAAAATGGCGAACGAATTGTCAACGAAACAAGGTCATGGGATGATGAGACTGGAACCACTATTCGAATGCGTGACAAAGAAGTTGTACAGGTATCAAACACACATACATTGTTTAAAGTTTACATTGGGCGGGGTTAAAACACTTTTCGCTTTCAATATAGGACTACAGATTTATGCCCGAACCAAATCTGCCACCAGTGAACTTAGACTCAGTAGACATGGATGCATTGCGAGATAGCATACCAGAAATGCCAGACTTAACGAGAGATGCGCTTAGTCAATATAATTTACGTCAACAGGATATTGAAATCATGGTGGTGAGTACATTTCTTTAGATTGAATGATGTGGAATAAAATTTTCCAAGCCAAAATGTTTAATGGTTAATGTTTGACTCTTTCAGAAATATTCGAATCTTTTGAATCTGTTTTTGAGCACTGTTCAAAAGAATACCGATGACGATGTGATAAATATCGCTAGTAATTTACTGAAATATCATACACTCGCATCATGTAAACAGCTTAAAATTCGTCCGCAAGACTGGTAACTACCACTGAAAAAGACACTTTCAAATACGAAAATGGATTTATTAAAATATTCTGTATTCATTTAGCCCAATGACCGTAGAGAATTTCGGGGAAATCGTTGAAATGATACATGATGGCACTATAAATATGGCAATTGCTGAAAATATTGTTTATGATATGATAAAAAATCCGCACATTTCAGCGCGAAAGGTATGATTTAGTGAAATTATTTTAACATAAAATCAAATGAATTGTAATTTGTGATCGAAAACTGTTCACCACTTTTTTTTTGTATCAATATTCAATTCCAGTTTGTCGAGGAGAATAACCAACAAGTAATCAAAGACCCTGAAGAGTTGCGTAAAATATGTAAACTGTGTGTTGACAAGTACGATAAAGTCTCTAAAAAGGCCCGAAGAGGCAAAGAGGGTGAATTTGAAAAATTGGTCAAAGCTGTATTGAAGGAATCAAACAAACGCGCCGATGTTGCATTGGCCAAACCAATTTTACAAGAGCTTCTAAAGTCCAGTTAGATTGGAAATTTGAACATTGATTGAGCAATATCTGTTGAAAGTGATATCAATCTTACAATTGAATAAATAAATTGAACTAAATTAGTTTTAAGTAAAAATCGTTTTATTCATGAACCGAAGATGAAATCTGAATTTTAACAAGGGTTTGAAGCAGTTGATAAGACATGCCTTGAGTATCGTTTCTTTTCTTAAATTCAGAATACAAATTCATTTAGTGCAGAATGAGGAGTTGCAGTGTGAGAAAAACAATTTGCCAGAAACTGATTAGAAATTACTGAGCATTTCTCTTTTATCAACAAAAATTACACTTCGAGAAGCTAAGCTTCCATCTTCAGTGAGCTGAGAAACAATACTGAATGAGTCATTCACCCAATGGAAAAATAATAAAGAAATTATCTAATGAAACTGTTGCCAATAAATCTACAAAATATAAATTGAAACTGGAATCCTCAACAGCATTTCATCAAACCCAATTCAAAAGATCGCCTGAAGTCTAATTGGATTTGAAATGGTAACAATTGATTGAGCGACATCTATTGAAGTGATTTTGTGTACATAACCTCAAACAAATGTAGTAAATAAGTCAACAAAGAAATTCGACTAAATTGAACAATCGTGTAAAATATTTAAATTTCCAAAGATTCAAACATGGCCAATCAATTTCGACAAGTGTTCAAAGCGGTGGACAAGACATCGGTGCATTGGTTTCCCGGGCACATGGGCAAAGGGTTGCGTCAAATGCAGCAAAAGTTGAAAATGGTTGATTGTGTTATTGAAGTGCATGATGCTCGTATTCCATACTCAGGCCGAAATACTGACTTTAAGCATACAGTGACCGGTTTACGTCCACACATCTTGGTATTGAATAAAAAAGATTTGGCCGATGAAAAAACATTCGGCAAAATGAGTGAAGCGATTCGAAAAAATGAAGGCATCGATCATGTTTTGTTTACAAATTGTAAAGATCAAACATGTGATGGTATTAAAAGTATTGTACCAATGGCAAAGCAGCTGGTATCCCGTTCAAATCGTTACAATCGCAGTGAACAAAGTGACTATAATCTAATGATAATTGGTGTACCAAATGTCGGCAAATCATCACTTACAAATGTTCTACGTAATCGTCACTTGAAAGCTAAAAAAGCGAGCGCAGTTGGTGCTGTTGCCGGTATCACACGCAGTGTTTTAACACGCATCAAAATATCCGAAAAACCATTGATTTACATGTTTGATACACCCGGAATTTTAACGCCACACATCAAAAATCTGGATCATGGAATGAAATTGGCCAGCGTGTCATGCATGCAAGATCATCTGGTTGGCGAAATTCAAATTGCCGATTATATTCTATTTTGGTTGAATAAAAATGGGTTTTTTCAATATACGGAATTGATGAACTTAAAAGAGCCAACCGATTCAATTCAAGAAGCCATTGTAGCTGTATCAACCATACTCAATAAAAATGTAAAATATCGACATCCGGACGGAGAAATGAAAATTCGGCCAGACTTTGATTATGCGGCTCGTTACTTTATTCGGGCATTTCGTGAAGGAAGATTAGGAAAATTCAATTTAGACCATGATTATTCAATTAGCACATAGCCAGTAATGTCGTTTATTTGTATGTTTTTTTTTTTTATTTCAGTTTTCACACTAGATGAAATAAAAATATATTGTTATTAAAAATTAATCGATTAAAAATGTCTAAAATTAATTTCTCTGTTTGCAATTGTTATCTCTCGGTAATGGGTCAAATGAATCCACTTATTCGGGAACAGCAGCTTCGGTAATTTCGTCGGTTTGTTCAACTTTTGAGATGATCGGCGGTATATTTGGATCCGGAATAATTGGAATGTTGGGTACATCTCGACACTTTGCCTTACGATTTAATGGGCATCGTTTTTCATAAAATTTAATCACATCCTGTGGACTTTTTTCATTTACTTCAACAGCACTAATCAAATCCAATTCCGCACAATCATGCCATCGCACCAAAAACATAAGCTCGCCAGTATAATCGGTCGCTCCAACAATTTCATCTAGCTCAAGTCCACGATCAAATCCACGAGGCTTTTCAATTTCCGTTAAACGACTCTTTTTATCAACTCTTTTCTTTTTATCGGATGACATTTTATCGATCGCAAATAAATTGAGTTTTGTTTTTTTCTTACTATAAATGTTAAGAAATTATTTGGCCAAAGTCTCTTGTACTCCCGTATTATTGTTTTGACGAGGGAAATATTCATCAGATGATGGAAATCGTTTACCATAAAGTTGGCAGCAAATCAAATACCATTTATTCGATATTTGTCATTAAATGAACATGTGAAACGATGACATAGTGAACCTAACCGCACAATAACCAGATAACGTCAGAGCTCTGCTGTTACGATGACTTTGTGTTTTCTACTCATCGAATAAGATTGAAGTGTATTTAAGCCGAGCTTAGTTGTTTTCAATCGAATAGCAAAAATGGTAATGAAACAATTTTCGTTTGTGCTAAATTTATTTGGAAATATTTAAATCCAGAAATAAGTTTAAAATTAATGCGAAGAAAAAAATGGTTTGAAAAAAAAAATTACAACATTCAATATTTGCAATATTTTATTGATTAAATTGTTTCGATTGTGTATTTGTTCTACATTCTAAAACGCTTGTTTTTCTCTCTATCTCTGGTTCGTTCGTTTCATTTTGATTAAAAAAAAAAATATATGTTTTGTGCCAATGAATTGTAAGGTCCAGAGATAGTAAAAGCTTGCTAAACATTTTATTGAAAGAGAACAAATATGTTGGATTAGGGCCCCAACAAAAATCATTTCTTCGTTTGCATTTCTGATTTTTGTTTATAAGGTTATGTATAACAAAACTGACATTTCATCTTTTTCTGTTTGATTCATTCAAACAAAAAAAAACACACAATTTAGGGTCAAAATCAGTCGGGAGGCGGAGGTGGAGGCGACAAAAAAGATGACAAAGATAAGAAGAAGAAATATGAGCCACCAATTCCAACGCGTGTTGGTAAAAAGAAGCGAAAGGCAAAGGGACCAGACGCTGCAATGAAATTACCGCAAGTGACACCACACACAAGATGTCGTCTAAAATTGCTTAAACTTGAGCGAATCAAAGATTATCTATTGATGGAAGAGGAATTTATTCGAAATCAAGAACGTCTCAAGCCACAAGATGAAAAAAATGAAGAGGAACGTTCCAAGGTCGATGACTTGCGTGGTACACCAATGTCAGTTGGCAATTTGGAAGAAATCATCGATGACAATCATGCAATTGTCTCAACGTCTGTCGGTAGTGAGCATTACGTCAGCATTTTATCATTTGTTGACAAAGATCAATTGGAACCGGGCTGTTCAGTGTTGCTGAACCACAAAGTGCATGCCGTTGTTGGTGTTTTGGGTGATGATACCGATCCAATGGTCACCGTTATGAAATTGGAAAAAGCACCACAAGAAACGTATGCCGATATTGGTGGTTTGGATACACAAATTCAGGAAATTAAAGAATCGGTTGAATTGCCACTAACGCATCCCGAATATTACGAAGAAATGGGTATCAAACCACCAAAAGGTGTCATCTTATACGGTAGCCCTGGTACAGGTAAAACATTGCTGGCCAAAGCCGTTGCCAATCAAACGTCCGCCACATTTTTACGTGTCGTTGGATCGGAATTGATTCAAAAGTATCTTGGTGATGGGCCAAAACTTGTACGTGAATTGTTCCGTGTTGCTGAAGAGCATGCACCGTCGATTGTATTTATCGATGAAATTGATGCGGTTGGCACAAAACGTTACGATTCAAATTCCGGTGGTGAACGTGAAATTCAACGTACCATGTTGGAGTTGCTAAATCAATTGGATGGTTTTGATTCACGTGGTGATGTTAAAGTAATCATGGCAACAAATCGTATTGAAACATTAGATCCAGCTCTTATTCGACCCGGCCGAATTGATCGTAAAATTGAATTTCCATTGCCCGATGAAAAGACAAAACGTCGCATTTTCACAATTCATACATCACGAATGACACTGTCGGATGATGTAAATTTAAGCGAATTGATTATGTCAAAGGATGATTTATCGGGTGCTGATATCAAAGCTATTTGCACCGAAGCTGGTCTCATGGCACTTCGTGAACGACGCATGAAAGTCACCAACGAAGATTTTAAAAAATCAAAGGAAAGCGTACTCTATCGAAAGAAAGAAGGCACTCCTGAAGGTCTTTACCTATAAATTTTTTGGATTTCATTCATATTTGCTATAATTTGATTCTCCTTTTTTTTTGTTTCCTTTTCATGAACATTTAATAAAGTAATACAATACAATGAGTTTGAATACTTAATACAAACAAAAATATGGATTTTTTTTTTATTTTATTTGGTTTTGCTCCATCACATTTTCAGAGTCAGATGTCTACAGGCTACTTGAGTCCGTATCTTGTCTCTAATGTTCGTTTAATTCTTTGCAAATGTTCGGTATGCTTTTCAACGATACTATCAATACTATCATCTTTCAAGGATGGATTTGTGCATAGAATGCACTGGCCTCTAGAAGGTCGTTGCAATATTAAGTCATTTAATACATTTGAATCGGATGTTTTGTCTCCATTGGATGGTTTGGCTGAAAGACCACCTTTGTATTTGCCTAAGGTAAATCCCATGTGGAAACCGTGCCGATAGCCTTCATCAAAACCGTTTTGAAATTGAGATTCTCTGCCATCGTGTACACCGTCTTTGTATCCCATCTGAAAATTAAATCCCATTTCGAATTTATATGAAAGTCATTCGATTTATTTAGTCATACAAAAACAAGCTGCATACGTATTTGTTGGATTTCATATTTCATACGTTTCAACCGACAAAGTTCATCAATGGAAACACCAAAATATATGTAATGACAGCTTGCTCTGTCGCAATTACTGTATAAAAACACCAACACAATTCATCTTCAACTTACATTTTCCATTTTTTGTGAAATTTTTGCATGATTTGCATTGCTTATACTTTCGAACTCATCATCTGAGTGATTGGTCGTCATTTTTACAAATGTTTTCTAATTCTTTTTGTTTTTAAACTCTGAATTTAATGAAGATAGATCTGTAAACGATGTGCACGTGAACTTGTTTCGATTTGAGAGCAAAACAAACTGTCAAAACGTTGTAATATTCATAACCAAACATTTCAACTGTAGTGTAAATAAGATTATATCTATTGAACCGGTGAATAGTGTTGCAAATATTTTTTTTTCAAATATTTGTCATAAAATAACAAAGTAATTTGAAACAAAAAAACTCGCCAAACACAAAAATGGAGACATCATCATCTGTAATCGATGAGATTGGTGAATTGATCACAAAACATGCACAAGAAAATCCAGAAGGTCTATCAAATACGGATTTATCACAATTGTTGCCAAATATATTGGTTAAAGATCGCGTTGATTCGATTAATAAATTATTAAAAGAAGGACAATTGGAAATTTTAACCAAAAATAATAGCTTAATTTATCGATATAAAGATCCGGTAAAAAAATCAAATGTACCAAAAGGTGCTGATAATGAAGAGAAAATTGTGTATAGCATTATTGAAGAGGCTGGAAATAAAGGCATTTGGATTCGTGACATTCGGGTGAAATCCAATTTGATTATGACCCAATTGAATAAAATTCTCAAAAATTTGGAATCAAGGAAATTAATCAAAGCGGTCAAATCGGTGAATGCGAGCAAAAAAAAGGTTTATATGTTGTACAATATGGAACCAGATCGAACGGTTACCGGTGGTGCCTGGTATCAAGATCAAGATTTTGAATCCGAATTCGTTGATATATTAAATCAACAATCGCTTCGGTTTTTACAAATGAAATTGGAAAATGCGAAAAAAGCAAACGACGGACCATTGGCCACAAAGAAAATGGCTTGTTGTTCAGTTAAACAAGTACACACATTCATATCGGAGCTCGGAATCAGCAAGGTGTGACACAATTGTGATATTGCTTAATTGTCTCAGCATGTTTTTGGATTTTTCAACAACTTTATTTACGAAACATTTTTATTTTTTAATTTTTTTTTTTTGAATGAGCTAAATTAATTAAATTCATACTTTTCGCGCAGGTAAAATTAGACGAAGATGATCTTGAAACCATTCTTAAAACGGTCGTATATGATGGCAAAGCAGAAAGAATTCCACAAGCAGAAGGTGGAAGTCTCTATAGGGCTATTGAATCGCCACTATCAACACCTGGTTTAATTCAAACGCCGTGCGGAATTTGCCCAATTGTAAAAAATTGTGCAACAAAAGGAGATGTCACACCGATTAGCTGCCAATATCTGACAGACTGGCTTGAATGATAAAAATTTACTATGATTGATTATTTTCCGTTTATTGTACATATACCGTGATTACCTTTTTTAATAAATGTTGTATGTTTTTTTTTTTTTATAAAAATCAAATCAATTTTGGCTGTTTTTGTAACATTGAAGTGGTGAAGTATCAGTTTGATTTGTGTATATCACCTGATCAGGTGAAAAACATTCGGGGTCAGAAAACTGAAGCGAAAACGCGTTGAATTTATCGTTATTGTCAAACTTGTGTGACTTTCAAGGTAGCAAGAAATGACTAACAATACAACGTCCATTACAGCGTAATGTGTACAATATTTTCCGATATTTAAATCGACCGACTTCAACTGATGACATCAATCAAAATCAGCTTCACATGATTTTTCACTGAACAACAAAAACAAATCTTTATTTAAATCCAGTAAATCGTGCCTAAAATAAATGTGTTATCTTGTTTTAAATGGGTGAAAAATAGAAATCACAGTGCAAAAGCGTTGAACTCATTTGTAGCAAATGCGAACGAAGATAATTGTGATGTCTTTTTATTTAAAAAAAAATGTAAACAAATCGATCGTCATATATCTAACACACATAAACATTTCATTTGCTGAAACGTTGGACTAATACATTATGCATTTGAATATAATAATAAACGAAACTGTTGTTTTGATACGATCCTTTTTTTTATTTCATTTTTACTTAAAACGAACAGTACTTTATTTTAGTTATTGATACATTTTAAAATTTCTAAACTATTCCGAAAAAAAAGAATGTTTTCAATTCAATTTCAATTGGCCACACTTTGTCTATAATTATGTAACTCTTTTAGCATTCCTCCTCCTGATATCGTTCAATCGCATTAGTATGATTAAAATTATTAATGAAAATTCCGTGGCGTTGAAAATAATGAAAAATTCGAATTTGCTGGTCGAAGCTTATGCCAGGAGAATTTATGTACATTGATGTTAGTGATGGTAAAATTGATTTCATACTATCCGCACAAATATTTTGTTTTGGTTTTAGATCTATCGACATAAGTTTCAAATCTTTGAAATATGGACGAACGTTGAAATCAAGCGATTCCAAATGATTAACAACGGTGACATTTCTGAGAATATATAACATTCCCATGAATAATGATTTTGCTAAATTGGTCATATTATTATTATCTATTGTCAACACTAACAATTTACTTTCGCGATGAGCCGTAATTGTATTTATTGCATTGAACGATGCCCAAATCCTTTTAACATTCTGTGGAATATACAGTTGAGTGCACCCACAATTGGTTAAATTTAAAAAAAAAGATATTATCGCGATCCTCAGGAAATAAATCAATATTATTTAAATTACGATTATCATTAACATACAAAAACATAACACGAAGATTATTACAAAATGATTTTGGCTGAATAATTCTCAGGCTGTTGTTATTTAAGTGTATGGAAGATAAATATTTATTATAAAAAAAAGAGATCTGAATCAATTATTTGGATTTGATTTCCATCCAAATTTAAAATTCCCAAATTTACTAACGGTTTGAAAACGTCTTTAGGCAATCGGATAATTTGATTAAATGACAAATCTAAGTTATTCAAAGCAGTTAAATTTTCATATGTGTCCTGTTTAATTTCCTCAATTTTATTATCCGACAGAGTCAGTTTATCCAATTTTTCACAATTTCTCAATAAACGGCTTGCTAACACGGTCAACAAACTGTTGAAAACATTGATTTTAGTATTTTTATGCGTTGCATTGCATTTGCATATACTTTGAGTGTTAATATCCAAAGATGTTGCATTTTGATTATGAAGATTGAGGACAAATTCCGATCCGTATGATGTTGATGATGGAATAAAATAGAAGTTACTAGTTGCACGAAATTTTCACAATTTTAATAATTCACAACTTCTTTGGGTCAATACCTTACATTTTGAACGTTTGCGTCGAGGCACTGTAATCACACTAAAATTTCTACTGCTTGATGTGAAAAAAAAAATTGAGGAGCGTTACGTCCTTTATGTTTTAATGATAATTGAAGACTGACTCAAATACGGAAAATGGGAGAACGCAGCAATACATTTCCAGCCCATACAAAGTATTTAAAGAGAAAAAATAGAATGGACCTTGAAATCCCTGAGGATCTTAAAGTTAAAAAAATGTGTGTAAATAAAAGACAGAACAGAGGGAAAAAAGGTTCAATTATTAAAAAAAAAAAAAAACCGAACAAATACATTTTTTCATGCATGAAATTCATTTCTTTGAACACCAACAAAAGAAAAACCAAAACCATTCAATAATAGTTTTCAGCTTTTATTTTTCTGTTTTTCTTTTCGTTCAATTCTATCGAATATATAAATACTAGGGTAGCGTACGCGTAAATCGAATAATTCGAAAATTGGGTGGTGCGGCTCTGGTTGATAAAACAAACATTTTTTAGTTTGGCAAGTTGTTTGGATCTTTCAAAAAAGTTGAGTTTCCGACCGTTGAAATTTCAGATTTTTGTATGGAGGAAAACGAATAACCTGATCAGGTGAAAAACATTCGGGGTCAGAAAACTTAAGCGAAAACATGTTGAATTTATCGTTATTGTCAAACTTTTCAAAGATTTTCCGATATTTAAATAGACCGACTTCAACTGATGACATCAATCAAAATCAGCTTCACATGATTTTTCACTGAACAACAAAAACAAATCTTTATTTAAATCCAGTAAATCGTGCCGAAAATAACTGTGTTATCTTGCATTAAATGGGTGAAAAATAGAAATCTCAGTGCAAAAGCGTTGAACTCATTTGTAGCGAATGCGAACGAAGATAATTGTGATGTCTTTTTATTTTTAAAAAAATGTAAACAAATCGATCGTCATATGTACGAGATCGCGCGACAAGCACGTTACCGGATGGCTTAGACTGAGCCATACAGTAAACGTTAAACAGAGTGGGTCTGGCTATTATGTGTTTTTCAATTGATTCAATTTTTATGTGCTACTTTAAGTGCTAACATTTTAGCTGATCAGTTGTTGCAGTAATGACCGATTCATGATAAGCGATTTGTGTGAACAGAAAGCATTTATAGTCTTATCAACGTTTATGCGGAATGGGAATTTTCCAAATTGTTAATTTACAATACTTTGGATTGTGTTGCGATGCGTCAACCAAAATATTTGCAATAGTAGATACTATGAATCTGCCATTATCATTTTTCTTCGATTTTCATTCGAGATGATTTGGTTTTCTAAATGTTATAATTTTGGAATCGAGAAATGTGTGAGTCTCGTGAACAAAACCATAAATAGTATACGTTAAAATCAAATGAATGGGATGCTAAATTATTCCATAACGTAAATGTCTATAAATGGAAAACTTTTGTCTTTTGGATGGTCAATAAAAATGAAATAGTGTTGCTAAACATTTAAGTTGCTGTTATATTTATCAATCGGTTAAGAAATAGAATGACAAGAAAATCAATAGAAAATAATCAATCACAGCCAGTTTAAAATGTACTGTTAACTGTCTCATTCAATCTGCAATGATAAACACAATTCATTGTAAAATTTGTTAACGATCAATTTCGCTTTGATTGTTGTTTTTTTTCTTCTTTCCTTCATATTTGTCAATTAATCGCTTAAATAACGTGAGTTCTCTGATAACACGATGTCGTGTGTTAAATACTGATTTGTGTGTGTTTTTTTGTTTTTTCATTCATTCCAGTGGCTTGGATGTGCTGGCGTCAAACGTATAAAAGAGCCGTGCGTGTATGAGATAATTTATTCAAGGCGCAACTTGCACTCTAACAGGAAGCAATACATTCGCATAAAATTCAAACATTCGATTTATTCATTGTTCCGCGTAGTTTTTAAAACACACATCAGGTAAAACCGTTTTTAGTCAAAACAAACAATTTACACGTGAGAAGAGAGAAAATATCGTGATTTTTTTTTTTTCCAAAGCGGAAATCACGAGTGATTTTTGCTACATTTTTCATTATCCGTTCACATAAGCAGCTGTTAAACATATACATTTCGATATATAGATATTGCTATTCGTATGACGTCGTTTTGTTTATTATTAGATTTTTGCTACATTCTAACGTCTGAATCTGAGTATGCGCCAAAATACAGTTTCCAATGCTCATCATCAACAACAATAAAAGACACTTGAACATTTCAAAAAAAAAAAAAAAAAAAAATGTGACATTGTGATCGGCAAATTGTACCAGATTCATTCGTATTAATTCCATGACTCAGTATTTGGTGTTGGGTGCTTTAGCATTTCATTTGGATTCTGTTCACAAAACCACTTTTTGAATCCCACTGATTATTTCTATATTTTTTTTCTTTCTTTAGACACAAATCGGCTAAGTTGATTCTAAGCAATTGATTGACAATTTCAAATTTATTTCCATCGACAATAAAACAAAAACAAAAATTAATAACACGCACACAAAATGCTAGTCAACATGTCTCGTACGAGTCGCACAGCGACTGAGATGATGCTTTCACATAAACGACCGTTACAAGATGGTCTGAATTTCAATCAGAAAAGGTGGTTGTTGACATACAAAGCAAATCTTAAAGCATGCGGTATTTATAGTAATCAAAATGAAATTCAGGGTCAATGTCAACGTGGACTTGTAAAGAGTGTGTTGTTCAGGCAATTTCATTCGAATGAATCTGTAAATTTTCAGAAGTACGTTTATTTTTCTCAAATGATACGATATGTTAAATGATTGGATTTGTTTTTATTTTTCACAACGAACCACACAAAGTGAACCGATTTTTACCGATTCGCATAAGTCAAGCGAGATGTGAGCAAAAGCGCAGACAGTTTTCTTTTCACAGCTGTATTGAGTTCATTTGGTTTTCATTTTTATTTTTATTTTTTTTTTATTTTCGCCAAAATAAAAAAATACTTTCACGAACTGGCATCAATGATTTTAACCTGATTGAATTGTGCAATTCGATTTAAAAGAAAATATTCGCTTCTTTGTGAAAATTCAAAACACATTTTCTATAAAAGATATTTTATTATACAAACCTCAACAATTAATTCTAACATTATGTTTAAATTTCAAGATTATTCAAAATTCCAGTTAATTTTGAAACATTCCAATTTGAACATCTTTTCAATTGATTTTTTGCGGTTTTTTTCTTTAATTCGACTGTTTTCATTGATTGTTTTTTGTTGTTTTGTTCAGGATGAGCCCAATTGCATCTCAAGCACATACTACAAACGGTACCAGCCAAAAAACAATGGAAGTTAATGGAAGCACCAAAGCTCTAACATCACAAAAAGTGTTCGAACGTGAAGATAAATATGGAGCACATAACTATCATCCGATTCCAGTGGCTCTGTGCCGAGCACAAGGTGTATACATGTGGGATATTGAAGGAAAACGGTACTATGATTTCCTAAGTGCATATTCAGCCGTTAATCAGGGACATTGCCATCCAAAGATTATCAAAGCTCTAATTGATCAGGCACAAAATTTAACACTTACTTCAAGGTAAATTGATATCGGTTTTAAGAACACACAAGACACCCATTATGTCATTCACGATTTTGGCAAATTACACGATTTCGTATCTTCACGACTGTCAAATTAACAAAAGCTATGACAAGCAAATTCATGATTGTGCGATAAAAGTTACTTTTAAAAAGTATATTTCAGTATTTTATCGACCAAATGCATTATTAAAATCGTCAAAAAATGGTCAACAATTGATTTGACCTGAAATTGCTGCTTTCTCTGTTTGTTTCATAGAGCATTTTATTCGGACGTATTGGGAGAGTACGAAGAGTTTGCTACAAAATACTTTGGCTATGATAAATTACTACCGATGAATACTGGTGTTGAAGGTGGTGAAACTGCATGTAAATTGGCACGTCGTTGGGGTTATGATGTGAAAAAAATCCCCGAAAATCATGCGAAAATTATTTTTGCCGAAGGAAATTTCTGGGGTCGAACATTGTCAGCGGTGTCATCGTCATCGGATCCAACATGTTTTGAACGATTTGGACCGTTTATGCCTGGTTTTGAATTAGTACCATACAACAATATTCCGGCATTGGAAGAAAAATTACAGGATCCAAATGTGTGTGCTTTCATGGTTGAACCAATCCAAGGTACAATACAATTCCGAATAAATTCGTTCAATTTATTCGAAAGCAATCATAATTTTCACATGAACAATTCCATTTTGATTTGTAGGTGAAGCTGGTGTTGTCGTTCCAGATGATGGTTACTTGAAAGAAGTTCGTCGCTTATGTACCAAATATAATGTGCTGTTCATTGCTGACGAAATTCAAACGGGCTTATGTCGATCAGGACGTTTATTGGCATGCGATCACGAAAATGTTCGTCCGGATGTGTTGATATTGGGAAAAGCGTTGTCGGGTGGTGTGTATCCAGTGTCGGCTGTATTAGCAAATGATGATATTATGTTGACAATTAAGCCCGGTGAGCATGGTTCAACATATGGTGGTAATCCATTGGGATGCAAAGTTGCCATTGCTGCACTTGAAGTACTTCGTGACGAATGCCTTGCTGAAAATGCCCAACGCATGGGTGAAAAACTACGAACCGCACTGAGACAATTGCCAAAAGACATTGTGACTACTGTACGGGGCAAAGGATTGTTAAATGCTATTGTCATTGATAAAAGTATGTGTAAAATAACTTACGTGATTATGATTCTCTCACAGAAAATAAAACCATAAATAATTCGAAATTCGATACATTGCAGGTCTTGATGCTTGGGAAGTATGTCTTAAATTGGCTGAAAATGGTTTATTGGCCAAACCAACTCATGGTGATATCATTCGTTTGGCGCCACCGTTAGTTCTCAACGATGAACAACTCAATGACTGTGTTAACATCATTAAAACGACAATCTTATCATTTAAATAGTGAATATAATGTTCACGTTTTGTGACAATTTCACTTATTAATTTTGTTCACACTCATTTCATGTATTATTTTTTTTTAAATCACAATTGATGTAAGATAAATTCAACGAATAAATTTATTATTAATAAAATCGGTAATTGTTCAATGAATTGCATTTTTACACAATTTCTTCGGCAAAAATGGTAATGAAACTAAATTCTTAAATTTGTAGGTGTGTATTAAAATGAACAAAATTGACGTACAAATAATCAGCAGCGAAGAAAAAAAAATCAAATGCAAATTTATTCGGAACCTTCAACAATCTTGCGTATCAATATGTCGGCACCGGTCAGCACATGCCACAATAAATTACAAACCGCTTCACATTTTGCACATCGGATAGCGTCACAACATGTTAGAAGGTGTGAAATTCACATACACATAGTTTATAGGAGGACTGCAAACATGTTTTCAAACAACAAATGTGAAAATTTTCCAGCATGTGACTATCCTTTTGTTATTCATTGTAAGTACGTATGCGAATTTACACTAGATGCTGTTTCACCTGGTTTCACCTGTTTGAACCACTTATCGGTTTTCATCAATTAAGAAAAATCCACGCTATTTTTATACTGACTGTTTTTTATTGTTTATTTTCGTCACATTTAGTGAAAGATACTAGATCATCAAGTGAATCCATTTGATTTTAAACATATTCTGTTTTCGATGCATGTATTGAATCAACTTTGATCATAGAAACAACAAATACACATTTGAGGGAGAGCAAAAACAAAACATAACAAACAACAAATCAAAAGTATAGTTCAAAACAAAAAGAACAGCTTTAAATGCTTTCCGTTACAAGTTTGCTACGCTAAAACCAGCGGTAAATGGTCGAATCATCGAAATAATAAAGCCGTTTTGATTTCGATCTGAACGAGTTTGGCATGTGCCATAACTACAGGTTATTTGTATCATCGCTTGATTTTAATATAAAAAGAAACGCAATCCAATGGTTTGTTCAGTAATCAGAATCATCATCTTAAGTAAAGTCCTCAAACGTTAAGCTTTTCACTTGTGATAGTTCTTCCCACACTTTAAAAGAAAATCGATTTTTTTTTTATTTCAAAATGAGAACACACGTAATCATTTGTATTTTTGTTAGTTTATTCGGTTATATTGTTGCCGCAAAATATCGTGAGTAAATTCAATAATATCGAACAGAGCGCCAGTGTGCTCTGGTCCATCTAATCAATTCGCAAATCCATCAAATGAAAAATTCGAATAATTTTCTTAATTTGTACGTATTGCAGCATCTGATTTATCAAGATGCCACTTTGGTGATACGGAATGTTTGAAAAAAACAATCACCGAATATGCAGCGACACTGAAGAGTGGACGCCGTGATCTTGGCCTCGTACCAATCGATCCATTGCAAGTCGATGAAGTAAACATTGACCAAGGAAACACGAGCCCAGTTAATATCAATTTGAAATTTCGTAACTTGAAATGCTATGGTCTTAGCACGGCAAAAATCAAGAATGTGATGTAAGTTTAATATACTTTACGTTTTTTGACATTTTGGATTTATTTTGGTTTTCAAATCACATATACTGATATTTCAATTCAATTCTCGAATAAATTCTACATTCTTGGGCATTCATAATTGATTGAAGTGGTTTCGGCAAAGATATAACTACATCTAAATACGAGCTCGCTGCACACATTGACCACATATCACTGGTTGGAAATTATAAAGCTCGTGGAAATATTCTTTTGTTACCAGTTTACGGAAATGGTCCAGCTAATCTAACATTTGGTAAGTTTTATCAAACAAAACAAAAAAACCACAATTCTATTGTTCAAAAGTTGGAAAAATTCAACCGACAAAAAAAACTATAATTATACATTTTTTATACATTTTCTGCAAAAAAAAAAAATTGAAATGAATAGAAAACGTTGACGCAACGATCAAAATCATACCCAAGGTTGAAGTTAGAGATGGTAAACAGCATTTACGAATTTCCGAACTAATTTTGAATTTCGATACGGCAAGGTAAATATTTGCATAATGCTACACGTTTTGTTCGCATATATATATTTTTGTTGTATGTTTATCCCATTATGAGTCATCGAATTACATCGGATATCTCTTTTCTTACGATTCTTTTCAGACTTTGGATGAATTTTGAAAATCTATTCAACGGTGATCAGGCGCTGAGCCAATCGACCAATCAATTTTTAAATGAAAATTGGGCAGACATTTTACAAGAATTGAAACCGGTGCTGACCAAAGCCATTGGTGGTATTTACAAAGCAATTGCTGATCCAATTTTCAATAAATTTGCATACGACGAAATATTTTTGCCAGACAATGAGTAATTAAAATGTATTGGATGGATTCAATATTATTAATATAAGATTAATATAATTTTAAAACACTTGAAAAAAAAAACAAAATATTTATAAAAATTTCTATGAAATAAATGAAAAAAAAAACGTGCACCAAAATCAATCAAAGATGTTTCTCTCTTCCGGATGTTATTCTAATAAAAATAGAACCAGAAATAAATGTTTGGGCTATAGCTGACTAGCCACTTTTGTCTGATTCAAACTGGTCGATTGATGTTCGTAATTCTGTCAGATTTTCTATCAAAACAGTTTGATTCGTTTCTTTTCTATTTATTCTTTTCTATCAATGAGTGACATTAGATCTTCAAAATAAAATCATGAAATCGAAATTAAGAACTAAAGCGTTCCGAACCCGTTTTACAATTCCGTAAATCGATTTGAATTTCAAATAGCAGCATACCATAGGTGCTCCAAGTGAACGCATATTCCATCTGGTCAACATGTAAAATGCTCTATCTACTGTCTAAAAAAGCAAATGTTCGCAGCTGAACGCAGAAAATGCATATGTGTCATTCCATTCACAACTACACTAAATCGAAACGTCAAAAAAGCGACACATAGAACAATGACGAACATTAAATAAAACAAAAAGAAAATAATATATATATAGTTAAATCGGTGTTTTCATTTTGATTTAGTTCAATTTAAATTTTTATTTGTGAGTTTTCGCAACAACAGCGATATTTTTTATCCACTAAAATTCAATCCTTATATCTGAATTTTAAAGTGATAAATCGAAAAGCGATTACACATTAAGGTAGAACAATTTTTTTTTTTTGCTAACGCAATAGTCAAAACAATCAAGTGATGGGTTTGTGTAAATGTCCAAAACGATTAGTAACAAATCAATTTTGTTTTGAGCATCGGGTCAATGTATGCGAACATTGTATGGTGAATAGCCATCCAAAGGTAATGGAAAACAGTACATTTTGCCATATTTACATATCGAAGTGATATGGAAAATCGGTCAATTAGCCGCCTGAATTTATAATTGACACATTTTGACAGGGCCACTATCCGAAACTCTATGCCACACCACACAAATAAACAAAATAAAATCCAGCCCTACAAATTCAATTGTTTGCTTTATGTTTTCAGTGCATCATCCAATCGTATATTCAATGGTTAAAAGATAGTGATTATGATTCATCGTGTGCATTATGCAAGAATTCACTGGAATCAGATGAATGTATTCGTTTGACATGCTATCGTAAGTAGAATGGCTCGTTGTCAAAAGTGCTGGCCACCTTTTTTTTGTGTGTGCCGTGCCGTCGTGTTTTGACATTACAAGCAAATTCAAATAAAGCGACACCAACAAATGTAAACTGATTGCGTGGCTTGTGTTTACTTGCTCCCATTTAGATGTATTTCATTGGAACTGTTTGAATGAACGTGAATCGGCGCTGCCGAGTAATACAGCGCCCGGTGGCCATACGTGCCCAACATGCTATGATCAAATATTTCCATCACCAAATCTAATATCACCCGTAGCCGATGTTCTGCGTAGCCGTTTGAAAAAGACCTCATGGGGCCGTGATGAATTTGGAGCGATTTTGGTATGGATATCATTTTGGATCATCATTCATTGACATTTATTTCAAAATGTTGCCAATTTTCGGATGCCTTTTAATTAGTGATGGACAATTCAACATTCCATTTTATTTAATTTCATTTCTCACAGAAACCGAATACAACATTTTCGGAAACACCAAAATCAAACCAATTGCAATCAATAAGTTCCAATTCATCGGTTGAAAATTTAACGATGAAAAATAGTATGAGCACATTGTCATCAACAAATGCAAATAAATTATCGATTCATGAATCGCCAAAAGATCATTCCATTAATATTGACTCAGCAGTACCATACTTTCAAAGTAAGTCAATGATCATTTAATTTATGAAAAATTTCTAAATAGAATACCAATAAAATTAACTTTATCATTTTCGTTTTTGTTATATGAAAAAAAAAAAAAAAACAACCAAAGCAGCAAATAGTCGCAGGCCTTTGTTGAGCCGAGAGCCTCCGATTGGTATTGATAGAGATGAGAACAAGTATAAACGAAGAACGCCAGCGGAAATTTTCTCGAGATGGTCTCGGTGAGTTGTAGTTTAATCATATTTACCCAATAGCCGATAAAACGATATGTCTGAATAAGAAGACATTTCCTTCTTCTGATAACAATCTGTATGGCCGAAAAATGGTTTGAAGATGGAAACAACTCGTTGTTGATATTCATAGCTCTATCGATTTGTTGACCAAATCATTAGAATGAAATCGAATCATTAGAATCAAATCACAATTATATTCATGTCATTCTTGTTTTTTCTTCCAATTTTTGTTTTTCTTCAGGAGATTGTATGTTCCACCATCGCGACCACCATGGCGCCGAACATGGTTTATTGTGTTGAGCGGTTTTGTGATTTTTATGTTTATAATTTATATAATGGCTTCACTGGGCCGTCGCAATAACAATAATGATGATTCCGGTTTCGATTATCCACATAATTAATTCTAAAACGCTAAAACAACACACACACACAAAAACAACAAATCAAACGATTCAATTTTTTCCAATGGATTTTTTTTTAAATTTCTTGTATATTTCAATATTATGTTATCGATTTTCAGTATCACCACCAGAATATAGAACAATGTATGCGATTTAAGAGAAAATAATAAAAACAAAATGTTATTGATTCTGATAAATAAACGTTGATTTATACTCACGTTGATTGATTAATTTTTTTTTTCATTTAAAAATGACGTAAACGTTGTGATCGTATAGCGCGCGAGTATTCGCGGTTGATCGCTAGAGAGCGCGCGCGAACACCACCTTGAAGCAGAAGTGATCAAACCACACGAAACAACAACAACAACAACAAAAAACAGCACGCACAGCATCAATAAGAGAAATACAATAAAATTCAACTTAGAGGTAGTTTGACGTTCAGCTATTGTTGATCATTCGTCTTAGTATCTGTTCATTGACACCAAAAAAAAAAAAAAAACTGCACGTCGAAACTGCACCAAAATGCCTGTGCGCAAATATCGCCGCAGGACTAGTGAAATAAGTTGTTGTTTGAAATATATTATATTTAGTGTTAATGTTTTATTTTGGGTAAGTGAAAATGTTCAAAAATTTCAAATAAAAAAAAATTTGATTTGAAATCAAATTAGCCGAGTACGACCAAAAAAAAAGAAGAAAAAAAATGAAAGTTACCCGTTTCAAGTAATGTTCAGTGTGTATGAGTGTAAGAAGAAGAACGCAAGCACAGGAAATCAAAACTCCATATACAATAAGCGCATAATGATCATTGTGTGCTTTTTTTTTGACGTCATTCTGTGTTAATTTCTCGTTTTATATTTTTCATCTGTTATTTATTTTGTCATTGTTGTTGTTGTTCATTGTTTCAAACTTTTCTCTTTTCTTGCTTGTTGTAACGCATCGATGTGTCGAAAATGGAAAATGTATTTTAGTTAGCGGGACTATGCATATTGGCCGTGGGTGTTTGGGCATGGAATGAAAAAGATATGTTTCGAAATTTAACAAAAGATAGTAATATTGCACTCGATCCAGCATTCATCTTAATATGTTGCGGTACCGTTGCATTTATAATCGGGTTTACTGGCTGTGTTGGTGCACTTCGTGAAAATACTTGTCTTTTGTCAATGGTAAAAAATGAGTCATCGATGGATGATTAATGAATTTTTACAAATCTTTCGCATGCTAAACAAACACACACACACACACAAAACTTTCTCTTCCTTATTTGTAGTATTCCATATTTCTGGTGATACTTTTACTGTTGGAAATTTGCGCTGGAATGATTGTATTTGTTTTACGCGACAAAGGATGGGTATGGTTCATTGACAATGAATTTCATTTGACTTAAAAAAAAAAAAAAAAAACACACAAAAAACAGAAACAGAAACAAAAATTGTATGTTTCGCATTCTCCAAAATAAATCGAAATGAAATAGATAAAAGAACAAGCGACCGATGGTTTACGGGCATTCATAACACATTATCGAGAAGATCCCGATCAACAGAATCTCATCGACTGGATTCAAGAAGACTGGCTACAATGTTGCGGTATTGATGGACCAAATGACTGGGATAATAACAATTACTTCAATTGTTCATCGCTATCTGTTGGCAGCCGTGAAGCATGTGGTGTGCCATTCTCATGCTGTAAACGCCAACCAAATGAGATTATACGAAATAAACAGTGCGGATATGATGTGCGCAGAGTAGGGAATGTAAGTTTACACATCATTTAACCGCGATTTAATTGAATTAACCGAATGAACATTACTTAATTGATCCAGTTTCGTTTTTTTTTTTTCTTTTTTAAACAGAGCAACGATATGTCACGAACAATTAATGAAAAAGGCTGTGTTCAAGCTGGTGAAGAGTGGGTCGAAAGGAATCTCATAATAATATCGTCAACCGTTATATTTCTAGCATTTACACAGGTTGGGTTTAAATCATATCAATTAGATGGCCATCATCTTGATTTTAAATGGTCAATTCATTTCACTTTAATAGTGAAACACAATTCTATATTACTCTTTTAATATCATCATCCACATTTTTTGTTTTTCAGATTTTAGGCATTTGTTTTGCGCAAAATTTACGTGCTGATATTTTCGCTCAAAAGTCAAAATGGAGATGAATAATGGCAGAATTGGATGGCACATCAATTTACCGTTACTATATTAAAGATTTAAGAAAAAAAAAAACTCATGGTGAAATTAGGGCAACAAAAATTTAAGACTAACATTTATACGTATTTACTAGGTCATACCGATACAATCGGATTCAATTGACCGTCTTCCATAACTTGTGCCGGATTTGCGACGGTCTGTCAACATCGTCACTGAACCGTATCGATTACAATTTCAAAATATTGAAAATTATTGCCAAGCATATTACATACAGAGATTAGTATGTGTTTTTTTTTTCGTCTCGTGTAACAATTTTTTTTTCGTTCTACTTCAACAAAAAAAAAATGGATCAGTGAACACGAGTAGTATTGATATTTTGCAAACTTCTTTTGAAGGAGAAACCATACATATAAGTAATTGTAATTTTAAGAAATTCAACATAAAAAAAGCAACAACAACAATTTACAAGCAGGAAAATACAAATTTATTCAAACGGACACTGCCAAAATGTCATAAACGTTTGTCGTATTCTCGAATTAAGAATCGAAATGGAATTTATTTTTTAAGTTTAATTAGCTTGACAATTTAATGAATTTTGCATTGAATACCTCGGGAAAATGTCTGAAATGAATCTACTCTCAAAAACGAAATGACGAATACTCAGATTTAGTCGATATATTCAAAACAGATTATTCAACATTGAAACAATCGAATCGAATCTTTTTGATTTAATATAATTGTTAAGCTTATCGGTAACTTTTACCATTTAGAAAGGGGAAAATTTATACGATGGAAGTAATTCACATTGCAATTCATAAATGCAATTGAGTAAACCGTATTTCCAAGTGAAGTGAAGAAAACAACTCTCTCTATTTTGATCACAAAATTTGTGTGCCAATCATTTTTTTTCGGTTTAAAAACAAAAATTTGTTAGAAAATTAAAACTCTGAGCTAAAATTGTAAGAATATAGACACAAACAATGTTACAAACATACAAAACACAACAAAATACCATTCAACACGAATGAAGTTGTATCTCATAAGAAATAAATAACAACAACAACACACCAACATTTATTGATTTTCATAGTTGAATGCTTTTTATTATTGAAAATTGAAGGGAAAAACCAAAATTTGTTTGACGTATATAAACATCGAACACATTCGTCGGAACGCATCAATTAATAAGCCTATTTAATTTGGTCGGTTACAAGTTTTCTATAATTGAATTATATCAAGCCACGTAAATGCGCACACCAAACAAAAATTGCATGTATTTTCATTCATTTTTTTTGCACTTGCTTTGCCTTTCTCATCATGAATGTTGCTTGTTTACTTTATGTATCGTGTAACTAAATCGAATCTCATTTTAAATGATTCAATAAAGTCGTAGTATTAAATGTATAGTATATTTTGTATGCGCTTTATCTATACGCAGATTCAATCCTGAGTTGGTGCTAAGGCAATAACACTGAAACGAACATCATCTGGATCACGTGCCATAACCGCTTTACACACTTTGGCCGCGTCCTAAACATTTTTCAAAAACAAAAAACGATAAATTTTTTATCCGATTTATTGATTCGGATATCGATTTGAATGGCCATAGTTTGTGTCTATTTGTTTACCTGAATAAAAGAATCATCGCTGGTAGCGCCATGTTTAATTGGATATGATTTTCGACCATCCAATTCATACAGCTCATTATTATGATTGACAAACACAACAAAGTGATGATTCACCGGTTCGTCAGAGTTTGCGTCCGTTTGACCTTCAATAGCAAGCTCCTGATGTGCTTCGGTAAATGAAGTGTCCACCTGAAGCAATTTACCACGCTCTTCCGGTGTTAAATCACGGGCTGCATTCAAATACTTTTTCAAAATGCTGCCTTCTTCGACCTCAATGCTGAAATTGATCGAAAAATGTCATCGGTTGAATTTCAAATGAATTTCATGCTCTTGTGATATTGAAAGCCGAAACGCGTCCATTTTTTGTGTGTAAATAATGTAATTTATTTATTTAACTTACTCAGGATTGTTGGCGATGCCATGAACTAAGGCGATAGCACCACATGCATTGTGTATATATTGCTTCATAAAGAATAGATCGCTTGGTGTTGTTGGTGGATTTGCCTGAAGCTCGGCATCTTGTTGCTTCGAAAACTGTTCAAACTGATTCGAAACAAAGAGAATCAATATGTTGATGATTTTTTAAATTCAAATGTTATTTGAAACGAAATTCAATTTGTTTTAAGTCAAATTCGACCTACACTATCTGAACATGGACAGAGTAAGATCACGGCTTTCACTGGTTTTGGCACCCATTCCAAATGTTCGGGCTCCAATCCAAATACATCACAAAGGCTCCATAGTGGTGATACACCAACAATATGAATATACTTGGTTAGCACCTAGAGGTAAAATGCACACAAAATACAATGTATTATAGAATTGTATGTTTAATTAAATTATTAACCGAGCAAAAAATGCGTCATCCATTTTCAATAACAATTCTCGATAATAACAAAATCAATTGAACAACAATTGTAACACATCTATAATTTCTGTAAAATACCTCTGGATTTGATTCCAATGCGATCCATGTAGTCATTTTTGTTCGTAATTAATATTTTAAATTTTCAATTAAATTTCAAATTTTTCGAATGAATGAAAGAAAAGAAAAATCACACAAACAAAGTGCGTAACAAATCAATTGTTTTCGATAACAGAACAGCCGGCGTCTACGACTTGTGTCACGATAGTGATATGCAAAATTGTATCAGCGTTTCGTTATGTTTCGAATGTACGTCAAAACGTATGGAAATTGGAATCTCAATGACATTCGATGGTGTTACCAGTTGAAACGAAATGGAAATTCGTTGGAAAAGTGCAATCAAATCAAAATTTTAATTCTTGGTGAATCCAAGTGCAAAACTTGCTCGTTAATCTTTTGCATGTAATAGCAATAGAAATTGAAATGCGCACATGGCTTAAATGGTATTGATTTGATATCATTGGCATCAATTTGCTATTTAAGCAACTTCATTTATTAAGTTACGCTCTTAAATTGGTACAAATTTGACAGTTGTAAGCCAACAGACATGTTTGCAATTCCATTGTTATTATTAATTTCGATGTATAGATAAAAAAAATCAACAAAAAATTGAATAAACAAATCGAGTTGAAAGGTATTGAAATTAATTTTGTTGATTATCTAAAATTCGTGTGCTATAATTCTATGTTTGACATATTTCATTGTCGAAAGAATATGTTCGGAGTGAATACTCTCAAATAAAAGGTACCGTTACACATGGTTTTGGGCGGAAATTTCATCTTGTCAATATTATTTATTGTGCTTTTATTCAAATGACTCATTTTTCCCATTGGCTGAAACACTCCAACAACAATTTATAAACCAAATGAAAGCCGTAGAAAAACGGAAACAGGAACATGAGCATGTTTTGAGGTTGGAAGAAACTTCAAGTAAGCTGGCAAGAGTACGATCAAATAAAGAGTGTTAATAAAATCAAGACATCTGAGTATTGTTATTTTAAAAAGTTATTAGTGAGCCACTTTACAAGTGAAAGATTCATTTTAACAAAGTAAATACAAGCTCTAGCTTGTATTTGAACTGAATTTGGTTGGTCGTTGATTAGGCTGAGGATCAAACATATTATCAAAACAAAAATGCAAAATATACTTTTAAATTAGAAGGCGAAACCTGGGCCCCGCAAAATCTGGGGCGGTGACTTGGCAGGAATGCTTCCAACAAAATCAAATTCGGAATTGGCGGAAACGGATTCAAACAATGTTCCCGTGGACGTCGAAACTAACGAAACCAACGAGAAAGCACAACAAATTGATCAAAAAATATTGTCTGAACGGTGCTGTAGTGGATGCGAACATGAAACATTTTCAAAATAATAGAAAGGATCACTAAAAAGAACAGCATCGAATAAAGACGCTTCAGATTTTGATAAAGTTCTCATCGATTTTGAAAATATCTTCAAAATAAACTTTTCATTTCTAGCAATATAAATCTTATGTTGTCATTTTTGAAATAAATAATATGAAAAGATTTCTACTGAAAATATTTTCAATTTGAACAATTTGCCCCTGATCAGAAAACAAACAAATTTTCTGTTTTATTTGTTCATATTGAAGCACATTTTCTTTAAATCCTCACATTTTTTCAATTAATATTCAATTTTTCGTTTCGAGCATTTCAAATTTAAAACCGCGCCGTTCCGAACTGATATTTCGATCAGAAAACGATTAATGGACGTCGTCAATATGAGAAATGTTTTAACCAATTCAATTCAGTTCAAATACAAGGTAGAGTTTGTACATTCACAAAATGCTGCTTTCTTTATATCGTGTGCGTATTTGTAAGAGAGTGTCTGTAAGATCGGCTGAATTTTCAATATTTGCGATTTGAAACTATAGAAAAAATTGGGTAAGTGAAAATGTTCAAAAATTTCAAATAAAAAAAAATTTGATTTGAAATCAAATTAGCCGAGTACGACCAAAAAAAAAGAAGAAAAAAAATGAAAGTTACCCGTTTCAAGTAATGTTCAGTGTGTATGAGTGTAAGAAGAAGAACGCAAGCACAGGAAATCAAAACTCCATATACAATAAGCGCATAATGATCATTGTGTGCTTTTTTTTTTGACGTCATTCTGTGTTAATTTCTCGTTTTATATTTTTCATCTGTTATTTATTTTGTCATTGTTGTTGTTGTTCATTGTTTCAAACTTTTCTCTTTTCTTGCTTGTTGTAACGCATCGATGTGTCGAAAATGGAAAATGTATTTTAGTTAGCGGGACTATGCATATTGGCCGTGGGTGTTTGGGCATGGAATGAAAAAGATATGTTTCGAAATTTAACAAAAGATAGTAATATTGCACTCGATCCGGCATTCATCTTAATATGTTGCGGTACCGTTGCATTTATAATCGGGTTTACTGGCTGTGTTGGTGCACTTCGTGAAAATACTTGTCTTTTGTCAATGGTAAAAAATGAGTCATCGATGGATGATTAATGAATTTTTACAAATCTTTCGCATGCTAAACAAACACACACACACACACAAAACTTTCTCTTCCTTATTTGTAGTATTCCATATTTCTGGTGATACTTTTACTGTTGGAAATTTGCGCTGGAATGATTGTATTTGTTTTACGCGACAAAGGATGGGTATGGTTCATTGACAATGAATTTCATTTGACTTAAAAAAAAAAAAACACAAAAAACAGAAACAGAAACAAAAATTGTATGTTTCGCATTCTCCAAAATAAATCGAAATGAAATAGATAAAAGAACAAGCGACCGATGGTTTACGGGCATTCATAACACATTATCGAGAAGATCCCGATCAACAGAATCTCATCGACTGGATTCAAGAAGACTGGCTACAATGTTGCGGTATTGATGGACCAAATGACTGGGATAATAACAATTACTTCAATTGTTCATCGCTATCTGTTGGCAGCCGTGAAGCATGTGGTGTGCCATTCTCATGCTGTAAACGCCAACCAAATGAGATTATACGAAATAAACAGTGCGGATATGATGTGCGCAGAGTAGGGAATGTAAGTTTACACATCATTTAACCGCGATTTAATTGAATTAACCGAATGAACATTACTTAATTGATCCAGTTTCGTTTTTTTTTTTTTTTTTAAACAGAGCAACGATATGTCACGAACAATTAATGAAAAAGGCTGTGTTCAAGCTGGTGAAGAGTGGGTCGAAAGGAATCTCATAATAATATCGTCAACCGTTATATTTCTAGCATTTACACAGGTTGGGTTTAAATCATATCATCATCTTGATTTTAAATGGTCAATTCATTTCACTTTAATAGTGAAACACAATTCTATATTACTCTTTTAATATCATCATCCACATTTTTTGTTTTTCAGATTTTAGGCATTTGTTTTGCGCAAAATTTACGTGCTGATATTTTCGATCAAAAGTCAAAATGGAGATGAATAATGGCAGAATTGGATGGCACATCAATTTACCGTTACTATATTAAAGATTTAAGAAAAAAAAAAACTCATGGTGAAATTAGGGCAACAAAAATTTAAGACTAACATTTATACGTATTTACTAGGTCATACCGATACAATCGGATTCAATTGACCGTCTTCCATAACTTGTGCCGGATTTGCGACGGTCTGTCAACATCGTCACTGAACCGTATCGATTACAATTTCAAAATATTGAAAATTATTGCCAAGCATATTACATACAGAGATTAGTATGTGTTTTTTTTTTCGTCTCGTGTAACAATTTTTTTTTTCGTTCTACTTCAACAAAAAAAAAATGGATCAGTGAACACGAGTAAGCTGGCAAGAGTACGATCAAATAAAGAGTGTTAATAAAATCAAGACATCTGAGTATTGTTATTTTAAAAAGTTATTAGTGAGCCACTTTACAAGTGAAAGATTCATTTTAACAAAGTAAATACAAGCTCTAGCTTGTATTTGAACTGAATTTGGTTGGTCGTTGATTAGGCTGAGGATCAAACATATTATCAAAACAAAAATGCAAAATATACTTTTAAATTAGAAGGCGAAACCTGGGCCCCGCAAAATCTGGGGCGGTGACTTGGCAGGAATGCTTCCAACAAAATCAAATTCGGAATTGGCGGAAACGGATTCAAACAATGTTCCCGTGGACGTCGAAACTAACGAAACCAACGAGAAAGCACAACAAATTGATCAAAAAATATTGTCTGAACGGTGCTGTAGTGGATGCGAACATGAAACATTTTCAAAATAATAGAAAGGATCACTAAAAAGAACAGCATCGAATAAAGACGCTTCAGATTTTGATAAAGTTCTCATCGATTTTGAAAATATCTTCAAAATAAACTTTTCATTTCTAGCAATATAAATCTTATGTTGTCATTTTTGAAATAAATAATATGAAAAGATTTCTACTGAAAATATTTTCAATTTGAACAATTTGCCCCTGATCAGAAAACAAACAAATTTTCTGTTTTATTTGTTCATATTGAAGCACATTTTCTTTAAATCCTCACATTTTTTCAATTAATATTCAATTTTTCGTTTCGAGCATTTCAAATTTAAAACCGCGCCGTTCCGAACTGATATTTCGATCAGAAAACGATTAATGGACGTCGTCAATATGAGAAATGTTTTAACCAATTCAATTCAGTTCAAATACAAGGTAGAGTTTGTACATTCACAAAATGCTGCTTTCTTTATATCGTGTGCGTATTTGTAAGAGAGTGTCTGTAAGATCGGCTGAATTTTCAATATTTGCGATTTGAAACTATAGAAAAAATTGAACGAATTATGGTTCAAAATCCGGGCATCCGGGCCCAGAATTTTAATTTCTCTGGACAAAGTGGCAAAATTCCGGGTTTGCCCGGGAAACTCCGGGCAAAATGGAATGCTTACTATATTGTAATTTATTTACTTAACTTACTCAGGATTGTTGGCGATGCCATGAGCTAAGGCATGTGCATGTATTGCTTCAAAAAGAATTGATCGCTTGTTGTTGTTGGTGGATTTGCCTGAAGCTCGGCATCTTGTTACTTCGAAAACTATTCAAACTAATTCAAATAAAGAAAACCAATATGTTGATGATTTTTTAAATTCAAATGTTATTTGAAACGGAATTCAATTTGGCTTAAGTCCAACTTAGCTTACGAGTAGTATATAAGGCTAGATATAATTCGCTCTCCCTGTAAAATCAAAATTGTTTAAGAAAAATTATACTCAACTTCCTTGCCCACTCCACCCATACAAATCTTTGTCGACGACCGCGTCATCTAAAAAACTAAAATTCAGAGAAAAAGACAACGAGTTTCCAGAACTACAAAAGTTGCTAATTTATTTTCAACCATTTAAAAATCATCTACAATTCAAACAAATTCTAATTTGTGAGGCAACTTCGACTCTCTTACGCCATCTGAACATGGACTGAGCAAGATCACAGCCTTCATTCCATTAGTTTTGGTACCCATTCAAAATGTTCATAATGGTGATACACCAACAATGTGAATTTACTTTAGCACCTGTTAGTAAAATACACACAAAATACAATGTATTATAGAATTGTATGTTTAATTAAACTTAACAAGTAAAAATGCGCCATTCTTTTTCATTGACAATAAAATCACACAAAAAATGTGCGTAACAAATCAATTGTTTTCGATAACAGAATAGACGGCGTCACGATAGTGAAGTTCAAAAATGTGTCAGCATTTCGTTATGTTTCGAATGTACGTCAAAACGTATGAAAATTGAAATCTAAATGACATTCGATGGTGTTACAGTTGAAACGCAATGGAAATGGAGTGTATTCAAATCAGATAACCTCTTTGATGCAATTGTGAATGTTGAGTTTTGGCGAATCGAAGTGCAAAAATAATGGCCGAAATTGAAGAGCCTTCTACAAATGGTACAAATGGTACAAATGACACCAGTTTTCCAGGAAGTGATGGTTGCAGTGATTCAGCCTACGAAAATCCCATCGTGAAAATTGTTCGTGGCATTCAAAATGTGTCCGATGAAACAGTGCGAAAAATACGGTTTGCATTTTTTTCAATTGTGTACACTACCATTTTATGTAAATTCAAAACACTTCGATTATGATTTTAGAGATAGCGATGTATTACAAAGAGATTTATCAGCACTCACCGAGGATGATTTGAAATTGTTTGGCATCGAAGATGCTACAGTTCAACGTAACATGATTGCCAAATTCACCAACAGCCCCAATCAGTTACTTCATTATGACAAGTTCGTATTAAATTAGTTTGTTTATGTCCATGAACACATGAACATTCGTTAACTAATCGAAAATGTGATGAACTTTCAGGTATATTGAAAATATGGATGTAGACAAGTATCGTGAAGTGACCTACAAAAATGTGCAAGATCAATTGCGTGTGATGAACAAGGTGTTGGAAGCTTCACAGATCATTTTGCAGTCAAATCCAATCAATGACCGATTGATTGATGACAATGTTTATGTTTCATCTCTCAACACAAAAGCCATAAAAGAAATTCTAAAGACAGTTTCACGCATTACAAAAACCACAGAAACAAATCGGTGGACCATTTGGCTGTACTCGATTGCCGGTTTAACCCTTTTGGGCACCTTGCTCACCCTTCCAAAAGTGATCAAATTTTAAGAGTCTCATCTTGTGATGCGTCACTCAACGCTAGAAATTATCTCATAGATTATAATTTTCTCATAGTGCCTTTTAAGATAAAATGTTTCAAATAAAAGCAATTTCGTTTCAAAATATTTGATATTTGTTTGCATTTTTTTTTATTATAAAATATTCATTTATTTAATGAATTATGGTTTTCGTTATCAGAAATGCATTCGAAACCGTTTAAGCTTCGGTGCGTGTTCCGACACCTGGTTTGTGGTTGATGGCCAAGAAGTCAGCGTATTCTTGGTATGGTGATTTACCAAGTGGAAGATCTTTCCATAAGTCTGGTGTCAAGTAGGCGTATGTCTTGGCAATAGCAGCATATGTTGCTTTGGCAAAGTTACCCAATGTACCAGTTGAACCACGGGCTGATGTGTAGCAATCTTCAATACCAGCCATCAAAAGTAATTTTTTTGGGATTGGTGCTGAAACGATGCCAGTACCACGTGGAGCTGGGATCAAACGCACTGATACTGAACCACACTTGCCGGTAACCTAGTAAAATGGACAAATAAATAACAATTGAATTAGTTTCAAACCGTTAAATTTCCAACACAATTTGATTTTGTGGAAAAATTAAAATTCAGACATCTTATAGCCGTCATTAGAGCCTTCCGGTGTAAACCGCATAAGAATAAACAATTACTCATCATATTGAGATTTTTTTCTTTCTTAAGATTTGATTAAAATGTTTGATGATGCTCACCTTGCATGGAACGGTGTGAGGTTTACCGATTTTGTTACCCCAGTAACCACGACGAACTGGAACAACTGACAATTTAGCCAAGATGATAGCACCACGAATGGCAGTAGCAACTTCTTTGCTACATTTAACACCAAGACCAATGTGACCGTTGCTGTCACCGATGGCAACGAATGCCTTGAAACGAGTACGTTGACCGGCACGAGTTTGTTTCTGTACTGGCATAATTTTGAGTACTTCGTCTTTCAATTGTGATCCCAAGAAAGTGTCAATAATTTCGAACTCCTTGATGGGCAATGAGTACAAGTAAATCTCTTCCAATGAACGGATCTTTCCTTCACGAACCAAACGTCCCAATTTGGTGACTGGAACCCATTCCTTTTGATCTTCCTTTCCACGTCCACCACGAGCGCCACGGCCACGGCCACGTCCGCCACGACCACGTCCACCCTAATCAATAGAATTTCAGTTAATTGGTGTTAAACAATGTTCAAACGAATGCGGATAAATAGAGTCAAACTTACTGTTCCACGTGATCCTCTTGATCCGAATCCACCACGAAAACCACCACGGGCTGGAGCTGCGTCCGCCATATTTCTGTAATTTATCAGTCGAAATTCATGAATATGCTTTACTTTGTATCGATACAAACATCTCGCGAGTTTGCTCACTACACTCTACTAGAAAACACATAGTTGAGGTTATGTTATTGCTCAGACAATTCTTAGCCATCCTCAGAACAATTGCTCGTTCTTCTGGTGTAAACCGCATAAGAAAATTCAATCAATCATCACGGCAAAGCATAAACACTCAAATATTTCTTTGATTTGCAACAACAGAAAATGGCAACATTTTGCTTTCCAATATGGTAAAATTGGCTTGAAACGTGCCGTCACACAATCAATTGATATATAAAAATTCTATATTTTCTATTTATTTTACATTTAAAAAAAAAAACAAGATTATGGAGTGAATGTGAAATTTACTGACGGAAGTTTGTGCCATTTTTTAAAATGATAAATTTATGCAAAACGTTGCAAAAAATTTCAAAAATAACCATCAATTTGTTCGCTTACATTGTTTTTCTTTGTTGTCTTGACGAAATCGAAAAACCGAATGGACGAGTCGATGGGTTTGTAGCAAGAAAATCATGCGATACGATTACAGATGTCGCTACAACCAAAATGTCGTCATTTTGTCAGATAATTTTTGTAAACTGAGCATTCGATATGCTCAATTTGGTCGAAACCATTTGACAATCAAAATTCTGTTAAATATTGTTTATTCTGGAATGTTTAGTACTTAAACAAAAGAAAAAAAGAAAATGTGGTTCGAATGCTATCGTGTCTCGAAATAAAGATCTTGGATGCATTCCAATTTTTTTTTTCATATGCGATTACTCTGAAAAATCATCAATCTCTATTGAAATAAATATTTCAACATCAAAATAAAATGCATTGAAATCGAATTCATTCAAAATATGAATGGCTGTGCTTTACTCATACTGAAATACAAATGAAAACAACGAAATCAGCTGTTGTTTGAGGTTTTTTGTTGTGGCTGCCCTTAAGGTTGTAAACCATAACCATGTATGAAAAGAGCAAACAGAGCTAAACTATTTCATAAATTGATCCGACGGCCGTAAAATATGTATGTGATTTTCTTTGAATCAAAATTGAAATATTTGGTGCATTTAAAACTATTGGTAATTAATTGACCTTGAAATTGTAATGTCTAAAACGTAGTTTTTTTTTGTTGATTTGCGTATAAACCGAACAAACCATTAGGCCTTTTACGGTTGTCAAATGGTATTGCGTTGCATCTGGCAAAACATTAAAAAAAAAGTCACATCGCTACACACGACTCCATATATGTATATACACACATTTGATAACATATGAAAGTATCGAGAGAGAGAAGAGAAGAAGATATAAAAAAAAAATAAAGACAACACCATGCTATTGTGTACGTGCGGCGAACGCGTTCAGTGAAAGAAAGAAGAGAAAAGGAAAAAGAAAAACGAAGCCACTATCCCAGCAAAACAATTAGAACTAATGACAATGCTGTATACATTGATCGAGCAAATATGAGGATGTAATTGATGTGTATCAGTTTAAAAATGATATTCGGATAAGGTGAAAGTGTATAAAATCAAATCAAGTGATGAAATTTAGTGAATATTTTCTTAAAATAGTTGTTTTTATGTGAAAATAGGTAAATATCTCGTTTCAATCAAATTCATATGTGTATACTATGTGTCGGCCATGTTGCTCGTATTGATGTTCATTCCATTTGATTTCACTTCAATGTTGCTCTATAATGTGGTCATTTTTTTTAGCCAACTATTTCACTAAATTCAAACGAAAGTGCTAAATTTCCTAGCAAGAAAAATAAAAATCAGTCAAACATTATTAAATGCTTCTCAATATAAATTAAATGGCCGTATTTTAATGTAATGACACGTTTCAAACCAAATCCATTGAGTTTATTTGAATCATATGTGGACTAACCTATGAAATATGAGTGAATTTGGTGTACATGTACAATTTCCGTATTTTTATCGGGTGGTTACAATTTTTTTTTGGAAAACGCATGAGCATTAAAGAATATGTTGTGATTCGAGCAAATTTGTTTTCATTTGCAAAACGAAATCAGTGTTTTCGAATTAAACCAATGACCAAAAACAGAAATGAAAAAAAAAAATGCAAAAAAAAAATTTGAAAATATGCAAATGATATTGAGTTTTTCATTCAATCGATTGTTATTTAATTTTTCTTCTCCTCTAAAATTAGGCTAAGAAATGGATATACCAGCGGCAAGTAGTAAACGTCTTCGCAATTTTGAAGATGAATTTGACAAATCTGCATTGAGCCATAGCACCAAATATGGTGAAAGTATGATTGGTGCAGATGAAAGTCTATTATCAAGCCACAGTATAGTGGCCGAAACAAATAAAGATAAACTCAAGTCAACGGCATCGACCAGATCATCATCATCAACGCCATCGCAGATGCCACAAAAGAAAAAATGCGTACTGGAAGTGTTTCCATGGTTAAATGAAGTTGAAAATTTAACACAAAAATGCCTTGGCAGTATCACGGAGGTCAAATGTAAACCCGTTTTGAATGCCATGGATTTTCTTATGAGGTAAATTCCAACACCATTCTAAATATTGAATGCGTATTTTATCAGGATTGTTGTGGTTATTTGTTTTTTTTTTGTGAATATAGAAAATTAACTGAGGACTATCCCAAGTACTGTAAATCACCAAGGTTGTCAAACATTTTGGCTAGATATCTTCGTGAATTTCTCTATACATACCGACATCTGTACAAAGGTTTTGAACATGTAAGTGTTGACATTTATTTACATCATTATTCGTTTTTTTTTCAACAAATTTCATTTGAAATCTTATGTATGTTCAACTTTAGATCCAGTGCAATATTACATAAGTTAATTTAGAGATGCATTTGCTCTGTACTAAAAAAAACATGTTAATACTTTCAGGGCAAAGACTTCTTTCGAAGGATTACCAAAATACTGGCTGTGTACACCGATTTGGAACTATGCGGATCGATGTCTGGTATGGAATGGGACACAGAAATGGCTAATCGAATACAGCTTATTTATCGGATACATTTGGAGGTAGATCAACGAATATTTCTTTTTTATATTTATTTTGTTTTTTTTTTTAATTCTAAAACTCTCTCTTCAATTCTATTTTTAGTTTGCCGAAAATTTCACCATTCTCGATGTTTTTATCAACATGAAACGATTGAGTCGAATGCACCGGGGCGTGTTGACGTTACTTTTGAAGTGAGTAATCATTAATAATATTGACACACGTTAAAAAAATATGATAAATGTTAATGTTTTGGCACAATGATTATTTAGTAAAAGGTTTGATTCAATCTTGTTGAGCCGATATAATATTTATTTTATATTAGAGTTTCGAGTTTGAAAGAAGATAACACATATTGTTGATGAGCTGTCAAAAAAAAATTGTTCGTTCAACATAACCGATTAACATTTTAAAATAGAATACTATAAATTTATTCCCACCGAAACCCATCTTGATCATCTTTTTAGGCACTTTCTGGTGAAAATTACTGTAAAAGAACCCGTCGAAGTAGATGATGATGTGTTCGTTAAGTACTTAATTGTGTTTAAAAAATGGTTAGCCATTGAAGAAATTTCTGAAGATAAAGAAGACATTCGAAGTGCATTTCTAACACAAGCAAAACCAAGCAAAACATTTTGGTAAATTATTGATCGAAATTTTGCTCAAATCTAAACAAACATTTGAATGTGAATAGCTTACCTTTTTTGTTTTCCATTTCATTGGAGCAGCATGAACTCGAAATACGCCCCATTTTTGCCAGCCGATGAAACTAATACGTTTTCGGCTAATCACTATGTACGAATGTTGGATAAGAAATTCTCATTGCAACCATTGTTACAGGCACTTGAAGTGTCTGAAAAAGTTCCTGGAATGCATGAACCATCGACGAGTGGAACGAACCGAAAGACAAATGTAAGTTTAAGTTAAAAATGAATCTTTGCAGTGAAAATTGTTTCATATGTGTTTTGTTTTGGCCCTTTAGGAAGTTGTTGTCCTGAGTGATGATGAAGATGAGCTCCAATTAGTTAATGTTAAAGTGGAACCAAGCGAAACTAGTGATAATAATGCAAATGAAATTAGTGATAATAATGCGGATGAACCGTCAGATTTTATCGATTTGACTGATGAAGCATTCGAAGATGCTGATGTTCCACGACACTATATTTCCTGGCTAACCGATTTAATACAAAGAGCGAAAATCAAACCAACCACCATGAACCAGCGCCTTGAAGCGGCGGAAATTTCAAATGATGTTATTGTGATCGATGACCCAAGCGAACAAATTGATGTGACTAAAAAAGTGACAGATGAATCTCAGGTGAACAAGGTACGACTGTCACACAAACGAGAAAAATGTTTATCTTGTATTAAATGTATTAAAATGCCTTAAACACCACCATTCCAGTTGAACAGCTCTCCCTTTTAGCCCTTGACCAAGTCAAGGGCGGTAATCATTTACATCGTTTTTGTTGTTGTTGTTATTCCATTGTATGTATTAATCTAAACGTTTTCCATTCAAAACAGATCGCTCCAATAAGCGTGGCAACTGTAAGCACGAACGTCACACACATCAACACGCCCAACAACACCGATACGGCATGTGTGTTATCAAATCGTGAAGAAGTAGGTATCCATTGGAATAGTAATATTGATAAAGGAACCGAATTGTGTCCATCTTCGATTGATGTGGTGCACACTGATGTGGCACAACCCGACAATCAATTCTATCAACATGATCAAACTAGCCACGGAAGCGTCATTAATAATTCAAATGATGATAATTCAATGGAATGCAATGCATTCAAAGTTAGCTCGAGTGATGGTAATCGCGTCATGCCGTTTAACGTAGCATCGAATAGTATTAGTAGTTGTAGTGATGAGGCAGCGGAACAATTATTGACACATGCATTAAAAAATCAAAAATTAACTGATTTACCATCGGATTTGATTGATAAACGTCATATGATAAAAGATTCAACGAGCAATCGATCGATAAACAAGGTTATTGAACCATCAGACGTAGATTGTACGGTTGAATCGACATCATACATTGAACCAACTTCATCAGATAGCCTGCCTCAACAGTGTAATATACCTGGATCGTCAACCAATTATCGACGCATCCAGATTTTAAATGATAAAAATTTAACCGTTTCATTTGATAAGAAACATGATGAGGTGACACGAAATGAGGAATCTGTGTCCGGCCACGGCAGTGACACATCGGACGAAAATTTTGCTAAAGCACTTCGATCTCAAGCAAAGAAGAGCATTACCGTTGTGCATCCAACGCGTCACAAGCAAATCCAAAGTGTTGAACATGAAATTAGCGTCGAATATCCACAAGATATGACCAGTTCATCATCACAAACACATTTTGACAGTACGATACCGTTGATCAGTATCAAACCGAATAGCATTTTTTCAAAAAGTCCCGATGTAAAAGCCATTGTTTCACCACAGCCCAGCGAACGGTCAAATCGTTCGGTGCAAAATTTGATCGCTGATCTAACTGATAACAATCAGCAAGTGGTTGTGAACAGTGTGGCCGGCACCGCGTCAACACGACGAAGGGTTGAATTGAAACCGGATTTACAAATTGACAATGAAAATATACCATCGACCATAATGGAACGCAAAACATACATCAAAAAGACATGCAATAAAACAACATCGACGGGAAATCGAAGTGTTGCAAGCAAACCACAAGCTCAGCTCAATCAGCCATCGTCGTCAACATCATCGTCGTCACCATCATCATCAACAACAACAGCATTACTGTCATCGTCAATTGATTCGCGGCCACAATCTACCGCCACCGCCACCACCGTGGTTATGTCCCAACCAATCAGCGAACACCCACACCCACAGCCACACATATCACCATCGAAAACTACACAGACCCAACATCAACCGTATAAATTATTCTACTCAGGTACGGAAATAGAATTAGGTTTAAATGATATAGGTAGTCCGTTGTCTGAATGCGCGTCTCCCGGTTCAAATCCATTGCAATCGTTAACCTCAGCGTTTTGTGAAAGTGATAACAACTTGAATCACAATACGAATGTGACGATGAAGTTAAATGGACCATCCGCATCATTGCCATCGGCGATTGTGCATCCGCTCGGTATCGAGCTAAATTCAAAGCATGCAACAAAATACAATGTACAAAAAGCGGCCGCCGATCGGGCGGCACTCATTGAAACACTGTCTGGCACCAGTGCAGCATTTATATCAAGTGATGAACGTAGCTCAGTGGAGGATCAAATTGATTCATGCGACAATTTAACCACAACATCGAGCAATAGTGAAGGGGAATCGGATGTGAAATACAAACCCGAATACATGTTGCAAATTTACAAAGAGCTCGGCAATCATTTGAAAACGATGGGTTACAAGCCGGAAAGTGAAGCGAAAACAAAAACACGAACCAAGCGTCTAATGAATGCGGCAAGCCGATTTCTTGAAGCCGAAGATCACAGTTCGACCAACTATTCACCGGAACCAAATGATGAAAATGATGGCGAAGGTGATGCTTCGTTGCCATTTAAAAAGCGACGAAAATTGCCCGTATTCAGTGATACATTGCAATTGATCAAAGAGGAAGAGTCTGATTCACAGCCACCATTTGAATCACCCGGTAGCGTACCGTCGGTACAATGTGAAATTGAAATTGGATCAACATCATTGCCATCACCACCAACAACAAATCTCAGTACATCGGTCGGAACCAGTATGAGTATGAATGAAGAGGCACAACCAATTACGCATATGGAACATGTCTCATATCCACCGACACCAATGTTGAGCATTGCAAATATTGTTGAATATTTACCGGTTCGTGCCTATTCAACATTCAAAACACCCGCACCCGAAATAGCGCCCGTGCGTTTTAACATCCTTCCGCAGCAGGCAATGGTCATAAATAATGCATCAACGCCAAATGTTTTGGGAACAGCAAATACAGCCGTACCATCAGCATCCGGTGCAACTCGGCCATCGAAAAATCAACACGTTGAATTTGAAACAACATTTAATTTGATTCCATCACAACAGAATATGGGTGGCAATCAAACAAATACAATGAGCGGAACGACACCACAAAATGTTGTAAATAATAATAATATGAATTGTGGCATTGTCGCCGCAGACAATGAACAATATCTTGCACCATCGATGCAAACAATAGCCACGGATAATACAGCAAATGGCTTCAATGTTGCTCAATATCATCAAACATTTCATTCAAATTCACCGTATGCAGCCACTTATAGCATTCAACCAACTCACACCACACCAAATAGTTTGCCAACAAATTTTGATATTCAAAATATGTTCAATCTACGTAACTATCAAATGAATCCACAACATTATCATAATTTATTGCAAAATAGTCGAATTAATTTTCAAGAGAAAAAATCCATTTTGCTAAACGAATTTGTGAACAATATTAACGATGGAAGTCAAGAACATAGCACACAAAATAACCAACAACAGCAGCAGCAGCAGCAGCAGCATCATCACCAATCACAAACCCATCAAAATGTGATACCAGCACAAGTTGATGGAAAAACAACAACAGCACCATCAATAAATAAGCCAATGGCACCAAGAACAAAAGCCGCACGAAAAATGGTTGCTGAAAATGTTACCGTCGCAGCAATCTCAACAAATGATAAATTATCAACAACAAAATCAAATCGTGTAACACGCAGCTCAATTCGAACGACACGAGCACAGAATTGTAATACGGAACAAAAATCGCCACGACGCAAAACCAATCGACATCGTTAGGAGGCGGACGAAAGACTATGCGGCAAATGAAGCTAACTGGAAGAGACCTAACAACAATACATTTACGGAAATGAAATTTGTTAAAATGGCGGAAGATCTTACAATCAACTGTGATTTGATCTTTCTGAATCAGCATAGGTTTCGTTCGATATAATTCCTTGGTGGCTGAAATAGTAATTGAAGAGACTGATTCTAATAAACAAATAAACAACAACAACAAAATAAACGAGACAAGTAGAGCCATGGCATAAGAATTGGTGGCCAAAGAATGAAAGAGGCCAAAAAATGCAATGAAAAACGATATTATGGAAAGAGTTGGCTTTAACAAACAAAACAAAAATCAAAAAAAAGGAATGAAACAATAATTAACCGCATGCCTGTACACTCTCTACTCTGCTATCTCGACATTCACTCGGAAAATTCATGGACTGTTGATTACTCATTTAATAATTTTTTTTATCACTCGGTCTTTTTTTAAAAATATCTATCGAACTTAGTATTTTATATTCCTTTTTCAATCTCTTAAAAACAAACAAACAAATTTCTTAATTTAATATCCATTAATATCTAATAAGTGAGCGTTACATAGTTTTGATAATAAGTATTTATTGATTTATTTAAATGTTAATCGGGTTACAAATACGCAAAGGATTTATTTTTATATTACGACTATGGTTAAGGCTCAACATACAATTTCTTTCGGTTCGGTGTTTTCTTATTGAAAATCGCCCAATGAAAATCACACAACGAACAAAAAATGACGAAAAGAAGAAGATGATAACAAAAACAAAATCTTCAATCAACAAAAGTACAAACAACATTCAAATCATAAAACTCAACAGTCAACACAATTCAACAAAAAAAAAACACACACACAAATTCGATTCATCAATCAACTTAACATCATCAGCGCCGAGGATGGCGATCCATTTTCCCAAAATCAAGCCCACCCATCAATGGCTTTGCAAATGTTACTATCGCAAAATGCATTTTAATCAACAATCAACACACATTACCCGAAACAAAACAGAACAAAAACAAAAACCCCAAACAGAACAAATTTATGTTGCACACTCAAAGAGCAAGCAAAACAGAGCAAATTGCACGAACAAGTTGTTATCCTTTCACGAATGCTATGACGATGTTTAACGATTCAATTTTGGTTTTGAGCAGCCACACAATTTTATGGCTCACATTCAGACAACGCAAATTACTCAGTTGTTTTTTTTCTTGAGAATTTTCGTTGATTCCACTTTTAATTTTGGTTTTTCTTTAAATTGAGGGATTCGTAGATTGTTTTCTTTCTGTGATTTTGCTACATTGCTTTAAAACGAAAAAAAAAAACAAAAGATCACATTTGACTGTTTTGTTCGTTGCAACGTAACAAACAATTTTAAATTCACTTCAATGCAAAGGTATCAAACATTTCAATAATTTGTTTTCCTCTCATTATATTTGGATTCAACAAGGTTGAGTTGCACAATTCATTTCAAATTTTCCGTTTTTGTAAGCTCCGGATAGTAACTGGCGGTATTTATAAAAATACCTAAATTTATACGCTTTATTTTAAACCAAAAATTTCTAATCTAGTTTAAGAGAGCGCCAACTGTATATGGTCTCTATAAACATAAATTGGTGTGGTTCTTTGTCCCTCAAAGTGACTCCTTCAGAACAGGCTTAACATTAATTTCCATTTAGTTTTAAAACTTCCAACAGCAAGTTGAACACGTTCCTTCCAGTCAAGCCGATTCGAAGTAGACTCATTCTTTGACCTTTTATTCACTTCGCACCAATTTTTTTAGTTAGGATACCTTTTTTTTCGAACACAAAATTTCTAAAATTGTACATTTTATTTAACCCTCTTTTGAATTTAGGTTTTTTTCTTCAGTTTTTTTTTTTGTTCAATTTAAAAATATTTATCATTTTTAATATTTTATTCTACAAAATAAGCTCAAAGAGCAACTTATTATGTTTTTAGTTTGACTGTGATAGATGACAAATGAATCCATACTAATCTCTGCATTGCTTTACTAAACTTATTTCAGATGAGGAGCTTCCATTTCTTACACCGTATGATGCTTTCTTGAATGAAAGAGAAACCACACCGGAACTGCTTAGTCCAAGCAAAATGACCACACAAAGTCCAACCGTGCCAGTATCACCACGGCCAAATCCAAATGTTAACGAACGAAATCTGTCGTACAATATTTCGGATGAAAAATTACTAACGGCTGCCGCTCAACTGGTTGATGTGTATAACAAGCGATCAAAGGCATCAGCAACGATTACACTGCAAAAAAAATCTACACCCGAATCACGAAATCGAAGTGTAAATGTGAATAATAAACCTGGACGACCGGCAATGCCAATGCCAAATTTTGTTGTCACCAAAATCACGGAGAAGAGTCCAACGGTTGCATTGAATAAAAGTAATGCGGCACATTTGACAATGGCGCCACATTCGTCAAGTCATGCGAAAACCATTCGCAGCAAACCAGATGAAATTGAACATAACAAACGAATGATTGAATTGCAACGACAAAAATCATTGCAAATTTTCAACACATATGCACCGAATGCGGTGCGAAATTTGGATGGTGCACGCCAACGATTGACCCAAACAAAACCAACATCCAATGATGGGAAAACATTTCATGTAAAACATCTGAGTGTGTCCAATAAAAATGGCGGGAATGTTGAACGAAACAAATCAACGGCACTCAATCCAAATGGTTTCAATATCGAAGCAAATAAGCACATTCAAAAGGAGCCAGTCATTTTAAATTTTCGTACCAAAGTCCATGATTCACCAGCCAAATCAAAGCAATTCGATAATCTGACAATAAATGGCCGAAACAATGCAAGCACATATCGTGTGCTGGAAATATCGCCGTTATCAAAAAACTTATCGGACCGGAGCATGGCGACACCGAAACCAACTGAACGACACATGGCCAATCGACCACAATCGAATTCAATCGGCCGAACGGCAAAACCGTTGTCAATGTCAGTGACTAAAGTCTATTCACGTGTTCCGGCATATCAGAGTCGCACTATGGTACAGTATGCCCGTGCTCCAATTGTCAAAAAATACCCATCAATGCCAAATCTATCGACTGGAAATAAATCACAAACCAATTTACTACATCCCAAACGGATACATTTATTAAGCGATACGGATGCAATTGATTCATGGACATGTTTAAAACGTAGCAATTCATGCCTTTTGTTGGGTAAACAATTCAATGAAAAACTCGTTGATCAAACACTTAAGGAGAGTCAAGAGTTTGTAAAATTGTATGAATTGTGCTTGAATGTGGTGAATAAATTGTGTTTTAAAGGTCAAACGGTGAGACGAAAGCGTGGCCGTCCAAAGAAAAAGATCTACAATAGTCTTACAAAAAATTTGCTCAATTCAATGGAATTTTCATTAAGAGTTGATCTTCAGCGAATCCATGACATGCAATTTGATGGTAAAATCCTAATGAATCGAAATCCAAGACGAAGCAAACGTTTTGCATTGCTATCCATTGAGCCGGTTCTTAATGATATGGAAATGAAAACGGGCAAATGTCGAGATCGTTCACCACCGGTTAGTACATTTCATTCGCATTGTGTCCCATTGAAAACGTACAGCCGAGCGAATTTAATTCAACCACGTGTTACATTGGACAACAAGAGAAATGAATGTGTTAGCCATGCATCGAAACAACAAATTCAGCTATTGAATATTGAACCACTATCAACAACTGCCCAAATTGATCTTGAGGATAGCATGAAAGAAGTCAGCCAATCAACGGAATATATCATTGATACGTTTAGTAACTATGATTACGATAGCACGGAGGCTATTTATGTGGAATATTTAGAGGACAATGATGAAATTGAATCGCCCGCATATGAACCGCACATTTCCGAAACGAAACCATCCACAACCATCACTGGTGAGGCTGATACAACGGTTGAAAGTTACACAACGCAACAGCGAAACCATTGGGAACAAATGCGTTTAAAAAAACCAATAAATATAACACACAATTTTACAGCAACAACATCGATCAATGAGAAAGGTAGTCCACAGATTGAAATTAAATTTCTAAATACAAATGAAAGTGATGCTCACAGCACTACCGATTCGATTACGGAAATATTTGCCGTTTGTGAACAAGATGATATATCAACATTTGGAAGCACATCAATTTCATCACAACGAGAATCGGATTTGAATGTTTCGCCCATCCGAAAGAGTACACGAAAACGCAAAATACCATCGGAATTTCCAAATTTTGCGAAAAAAATTCGTAGCTGAACCGGTAAATTTCACGTTTTTCTTCTCAATTAAAATGTGTTTCCTTTTCTCAATTCTGGTTTTTCATTTACAGATCGATTTCGGATGCATCGTGTTGCAATTTCCATCAGCTGAATTGTGAATCGTCTCAAGACGAAGAAAAAAACAATGATTTTGTTTTATGGTCAACAAACAGTGATAAATCCCCTCCCCCCGCCCTCCCACACACACACAAACAAATAAATTATTAACTTTAACTATTGATTGTTGCTTTGTTCATGACCAACAACTACAAAAAATGCAGTTAAAACTATGTGAAATAAAAATAAATTCCAATTAAACGTACAAAAAAAAAAAACAAAAAAACAAATGAAGTCATAACGAATTTCCAAAACTACTACTTAAACTGTAATTACCATGATTGTTGTTTGATTTTATTGTTGTTATTCATATTTTTTTAAATGTGAATTAATATCGAAAATCTAAAATGAGATTTCCTTTTTTTACATGAAACTCCAAAAAAAAATATTAAAAATTAAATGAAGTAGTTCTTTTTGGAAAAGAAAATTTCAAATGCAGATATAGTGTAGTATTAGTGAACAGTTCACATACTTTATGCATTCAATAAAATTGTATTTTTACTTGAAAGCTCAATAAATGTTACCGTTGTTTTCATTTGTTACATGCCATTTATCGATTACCATTAGGAATATTACGAATTCTACATGAGTCTAATTATCGGTTTGAGACAATCATTTAGATTGGCTAAAGGAATTTAAATTCAGCGCCAAAATCCACCAATGGTTGTCATGTGCTCAGTTTGGATTTGGCCTTTAAAACGGACGCCAATGGAGAAAAATCCATATTTAACTGTACATTTGAATGGAATAGATACAACATTTATAACATAAAATGACAAATAATATAAAATCATAATAATATTTTAAAAAAAAAACTGATTTGTATTGAAGAAATGTGTGCATCTTTTCTTTCGATTGTTAAAAAAAACATGAATAAGCGTATCTCGATGAGCTCACTTGTTAATGTACAGTGGCGCCAATTCAATTGACGGTTCAAACCGTTGGCTGATAGATTGAAAATGGTGTTGCCATTGCCATACATCGTTAAGGCTTTATTGTTTTCATTTATTTAGGTAATGTGAAATTGTGTTTTGGTTTATTCAGGTTGGTATCGCTTCATATCAAAATTTAAGCGTGCTTCAGTTGGCTGCCGAGAATTTTGTGTCGTCGCGAAAATATGTTCACGATGGAATAAAACAACTGCAGAACACATCAAATTCATCATATATATATTTTTTTTTAATTTTTTCCGTTCTTGTAAGTGCTCGAGCAATTTCGTCGATTAATTGTTTCCCGTAATCGTGAGCAAAAATTCGTTTCGATAAATTTTTAGTTTTGAATTTAAAAAAAAAAAAAAATCACTCAACACAAAAAAAAATTGTTTGGTAAAATTTTTTGCATTTGCTACCCAGCCAGTAAAATAATCAAAGCAAGACGAAAAGAGAAGACGTAAAGAAGAAGAAAGAAAGAAAAAATACGAGAAACAAATGGTTCAAAGTGTAAGGAAAAATCTAAAACTGTGAGTGTGTGTGCGCGTGTGGGAACGAATTTTTTTTTTGGTTTTTTTTTTTTTTTTTTTTGTTTGTTCAAAACCCGAAAATGTCTTGTGTTCAATCGAATAAATATTCGATTTGATATCAGCCGTCTGAAATTATTCGATAATTTCCATCATTTAAGGCGAATACGAAATAATTCACAAGGTATGCAACGTAGACTTGTAGTGTGTTGAATTAAGTCAGGCCAAGTACCGACTTGGGCAACAACAAAAATAATTGAAAAAAAAACACTGTATAAACTTCACTGTGTGTATTTATGACGGATATGCGAGTGGATTTGGTAAATGACGAGGAAAAACCAAATAAAAAAAAATCTATTCACAACTGCTGGAATGGATTGAAAAACCACAGTTAGCCAATTGAAATAATCGAACAATAAATGTGTGATGTTCAATTTTGATGCATTATTGTGAAATTTCGTCATTTGATGTGGTGCTGGGTTCTGGCCCATGACCAATTGCCGCGCAACGAGATGGGACACAGTTATTACTTGTATTACTTTACAAAGATGTGTGTGAGAGAAGAAGAAAAAAACACCTCAAAAATACGCCATATTCAATCTATGTGTATGTACTTGGAAAAAAAAAGATTACACCGAAAGCGGATATTCATCAAAAGTTCAAACATTGTTGCGTGAAATTAAAACAATAACCCGAAATGAAAATGTTTCGTTTTGCGATTATTCTTCGTTTGGATGGGGTTTTCAAGGAAATTTGTTCACAGCGGCTGTGTTTTCGGTCGAATATTTCAAAAAATACCCATTTAATCATATCCTCTTTTATTGTGGGGCGAATTAATTGCAATTCGCATGTACCGCAGCTGTGCTCTGGAATGGTCAATGCCGTATTACCAACGTAAAATAAATCAGCCAAACCAAAATGAAATCAAGACCAACAAAAGTGCATTCAATTTTCATTTGCTCCGTTTTTTTTTGTTTTCTCACTCCATGGCAATTTGTTCTGTTTTGTTGTTGGGATTTCTTTTATCATGCTGTAAAAGTCCTACTTTTCGGACGAGTTTGACAACACCAATTACCAGTGTACCGTGTGTTAGGCTGCACAGTGACCAAATGAATTTATTAAAGAAAATTACACTGCAGTTACAGAATCAAGTTAAAATCAGACACGATAAAATAAAAGCAGAAAAGCACTCACACACACACACATCGACAACGAATAAATTGCAATTCACTTTTTTCGGGTTGAAAACGTCCCAATTATTCAGGTTTTGGCTTACGTGCAAGTTTTTCCATTTCATGAACAACAATTAATGACAGTCGACAGAAAAAAAAATGGATTTTTTTGGTTCGTTCACTCATTCGTACATGGGTCCCATAGCCTCTTGTTTACATTCTGTTTTCAGTGTGTGTCTATCGGCCCTCTGCTATGCATCGTCATAGCCAGATTCTCCATTCCATAAACGACATTTCGGTACATTTACGATTCAACGGATGTGTGTATCGATTTCGTTTTCTCTCACAATCAGCCGTTTTTGACAAAAATCCGAAACAGGAACCACGATTTTTATTGGTAAAAAAACACAAAAATTTCAACCACTCATTTAAAAACGAACAAAACAACAACAAAAACCGTGATTTAATTTATTATCTGGGTGGATTTTTTTTTCGGTGTACGTTAAATTGTTTAGACATTCAAGGTTATTGAAAACAAAAGGCAAAATGGTGTTCATAAATTGATTATTGTATCAAAACACATCTAGATCGTCTTAAACAAATTGCATTTGTTATTGTGATTATAGTTTTTTTGCTGTTTATTGAGGAGAATTTCGTGGAAAAAAGTGCTCTGTATGCAAATATATGTATCATCATTGAAATCACATCGTTTCAACGACATTCATTTGTTTCATTGTTGTTGTTATTTGTAAATTTATTTTGGTGCATATTCATTAAGATGTTTTATGTTAATTATCAACGCCACACATAAAATAAGACCAAACAAAATCGTAAACTTCTCCATCAAATTATTGCATTGAATTTTCTAATGATCAATGTGACGTTTCATTAAATAGTGATTAGTGCAAGCCAAATCGTAGAAGAAAAGCACGTTAGGCTGAGAACAGGCAATTGCCAGCATATATAAATCTCGTTGACTTCGTTTTCCCCCGTTCGTCCCCGACTGAATGTGCACATATTTGCAAATGTATCGTTTAAGCTTCGTCTTATTTATTGATATGATTATATGATTGTGTGCGTGTGTTTCGAAAATAGACAGCGTGGCCATGTTACATCCGTAAACTTTGTGTGTGATCGGCTGAATCGAGTGAATTACGAACTGTAAAATAATTGCAAATTCAACAAAATAATTTAAATTGCAATTGATTGAGTGCGTAAGGAAACGGGCAGTTGAATGTTTTGTATGCAAAATATCAATGCAATTGTAAAACATCGAAATTCAATTCCAAACACCGAAAAATTCCTGCTGTGAGTGAAACGCGATTTATTTTTATATTTCATGTGCTTTCACATTCATTCTTCTCTGAGATGGATGAATTTCGGTTTGCAATAGAACAATTGATGCTATAGCATCTTTTTGCACACAGTCAATTTCCGTCATTTGTCTTTGTCTCTGCCGCTGTCGCTTCTTTCAATCATCGGCTCGACAATTGTGTCTGCTGGATTTTTCCCCCCTTCAACAACAAGAAATGGCACACCGATTCGCCTAGTTCGTTCACATCCGATATTCACACACACGTTACAATAAAAATCGGAGATGATATCAAACGTTAGTTGTTTTTTTTTGGGGTTATGTTACTTTTGCGTAACCATGAAAGAAGATGCATTCCATTAAATACACATGGCATTGAATTCAGTTGTTGTTGCTGCTGCTGCTGCTGCTGTTTTTTTTCTTCTTCTTCTTCTTCTTGTTCTTCAATGTATTGTGCAGCGGCAGCGTATGAGAGCATTTGCTAGCATTTGTGTTTAACCAAAAGTGCAAAAAAAAAATAAACGTAGATATATTTAATTTTGTAAATAAATGGTCGTTGTCGCTAGAATGCTGTGCACACAAAAACTAGCGAATGAAAAGGCGAAAACAATGACAACAGACAGACGGAAGATAGAGAGAATAAGAATAAGAAACATAAAGACGGAAAAAAGAAATGAATACACAAATAAAGTTTGTTCATCTCATATCATTCGTGTGAATGCCTTTGAACGTCTATTTAACTGAGAGTGAATTTGTGTGCGCATAGCAAATGAAACACACTGTCATCAGCCGTTTTCTTTTTATTATATTATTATGATTGTTGTTTTTTTTTTTTTTGGTCATCCAACGTGCAGTGACTGCAATTATGTGAAAAATCGCATAGTTTTTTTTTTGCACGTACAGGGTTATGTTGCTGCGATATGATGTCCGGGCTAAGTTTCTCGTTCAATTATTGCCATTATCAAACATTTATTAAATTCCTGCATTTTAATTCACAATATCGATAGCCCGTTTTACACCAAAACCATTATTCCCGTTCGATTTAGCGAATGTATCGGAATTTTGTGTAAATTGTTTGGTTGTTTTTTTTTCTTCTCTGAATGAATGTCAATGATTCGATGCATTCATCTTCTTCGTCATCGTCGTCATCTTTTTTTTTGTCGGTTTAACTCTCCGGTTTCATTCCACTTTAATGCATCTCTGCCTTTTTTTCGGTGTATTCATTTTTTTTGTGTTCTGCTTTTGATATATCATTCGTACCACAATGCACATATTGCATTGAACGTAAGGAAGAGATCGGTGCAAAGCATCCAATGCAACCACTTTAGTTGGTTTTTTTGTTGTTGTTGAAAAACAGTATTTGGTAGATCCTACACACAAAAGAGATACGCATACAAAAGAAAAGATACGCATACTCTGAATGAAGAACGAAAAGAAGAAAAGTATAACAACAACACCAACAAAATCTACGCATCCAAATCATTTTCATAGCATCCAGGCCTGAGAACCCAATGAACTGTTGTGCTAAGCGAAACGGAAAAAAAGGAACGATTTCAGTGATTTCAGTGTTGTTTGGCGGTATGTGTGAATGAGTGCAATGTGTGTCTGCGGATGAATGTGTTAACGTTTATGATGCCTCTCATGATGTTATTAATCGTGCACAAAAAAAAAACACAGACACACACAAAACCGGACTACGATGGGAAAAAGTGCAATTGCCGACGACTGAATTCGTAACCTTCTTTAATGCAAAGAGAAACACACTGTCTACTGTACGTTGCTGTCACCGCCGTCATCCGTGCAACGCTTGTTGACTTTCAATATATGTACGTGTGCGCGCCGCTCACATCGGCAAATATCCACCGATTTTTTTTTACTGTTGACTGCCATAGTAATTTGAATTTCATTCATTCATTCATTTTCGATTTGCCATGCGAAAATCGAGGCATTCCATTTATGGTTTACCGCAGCTCAGTTTACGTTTCCTTTTCGTAACCGTACAAACAACTTCATCAATTTGAAGTGTGTGTGTTCTTTTTTTTGCTCGTTTGTTTGCGGATTTCGTTCTTTTATTTTGTCGTTTGTTTTGTCAAGTCAGTCACCAAATTGAGCGTATTCAAAACTCCGAATAACATTATCATCGAACAAGCACATTAGCCATTGATTGTAATTTGTCCAAAGGATGTGCACATTCAAATTCCATGAATGACAAACATGTATACGTAATTAGATCACAATAAGATCACACACCGTTCTATGAGTTGTTCAATTTTATTTTTGGAAATTTGAATACATGGACTTGATGCGTCGGGTGAATCTTGTATCACCCCATTCAACCACCAGACTAGACTTTTTAAGATGAAAAACAACAAAACAACGGAATAATTATAAACAAAATTGATATAAATTATGTGTGTAGCATTTTATCATTTTGGACCAACACACCAAAAAAAAAAAGAAACTGTTTTGAAAAGTCAAAGAGAAAAGGCACTTTTTCGAAATTATCCCACGATCATTACACATCATTTTTTTCGTTGTTGTTGGTCTGAGAATACAAACCAAATACGATCTCTTCAATAAAATCAAACTAAAAACCCATCGAAGAAGAGGAGGAAAAAAAATGTGTATATAAATATAAAGTGTAATAAAAATGTTGAAGCTTTATTATTATTTTTTCTCTCTGTCTCTGAGATTTGGTTTGTTTTTTTTCGAAATTTTGTGCAAGCAGGTAAAATTGAAATCAAGGATGCCTTGGTTGATTTGTACCGTTTTGTTGTTGCTGTGGCTGCTGTTGCAGCAATCATAGCAGCACATTCAGATCGGTCGATAGTATGTGTGTGTGTGTGTATCGGTAATTCTCTGCTGCTTGTTTTCTTTATTTTCATTGGGTATCTTGCATTCATTTGGAACAGATACACACAGCAACGAGCATGATTTTCAGGATTTCGATTTTTGTGAACCAGTTTAGCTGAATAATGAATTACGAAATAAAGAAGAATGAAGAATGGTGCCTTTATTCGTTGTTCACGACGATTGTCTCAAAACGAAACTTCAACATACTCATATTATGTTATGTTTGGTATTTACTCTCTTGCACTCTCCGTTTGTGTGCATTTAGTGTGTGTGTCTTTGTGCGGCTCAGATCTGTTCGTTGTATGTGCACATTATTTTATGTGTCTTAAATACTTTTACCCAAGTCATACGAAAACTATGGTGTGCACACCATCCCAATATGTTCGATGGGCTACGGGACAATATCGTAAGAGCCGATAGATTCTGTATGTGTTCTCTCTCTCTCTCTCTCTCTCTCTCTCTCTCTCTCTCTCTCTCTCTCAAATGTTCCATTTCTTCTCTGAATGTTTGTTACGTTCCCTTCTTAATTACGGTCGAAATAAAAAGGAAACGGGAATGAAAGAAAATGCAAAGGCATGGGAACTTAATCGCTGAAGAAGCAACTCTACCTTTCAACAATAACAATAACTAACAATCATATTTATCACCTATGCGATAGATATCGAGACCCGAGCAATTGATCGACGTATGAAATATTATGTTTAATGGAATTGAAAGTGGAATAAAAGTACAGAGGGAAAACAAATAGATATATAGACAGACGGTACCAGACAAGATACATTGTAATTATTAAAAGACAGAGGCACATTGCCGGCGAATACCCTTAACGCATTTCAAATCACAACTGACAGCAACGGTGTATTTATGATTAACAACAACAACAGCAACAACAAGAAAAACAGATTTTCGGATTTTATCGAAAAACCGGTCTTTTCCGGTCAATTGAAAAATTTAAACAGAAAACATGGCACTCATCACTGTAATCATGCAAGGAAGAGGAAACACGATGAAAATTGTATACACACCAGCAAACGTCGCACACACAAATGCGCAAAATTCCATTAAATTTATCCCTCTTCATATGAACAATGCACAAATCTACATGATAGGTACAAAGATTTGCGTCTGATGTTTTTTTTTGTTGTTAAATGGGAAATTGTAATACTTCATTGACAAATCGAACAAGTTTTTCTTACCCGCACCAATCTATGCATACCGAATCACACACACACAATACATTTCAATTGTTTCTGGTTAGCAATTCCAAGGTAGACAATAAAATTGAAATTCGTTGCCAGTGACTTTGAAATTGAGATTCTCGATTAGACAAAAAAAAAATCAGAGGTGTGCTGACAAAACAGTCAACCCTTCAACCAAATTTTGATAAGTTGTTAAATCACTCATTAAAACACAAATTTATTTTCCTGAGTATGTCTGAGTTGAAATCGTTAGAAATAAAGTTGTTGTGTTAGTTTTGGTTTTTTTTGTTCAAAGTTATTTCGACAATTGTTTTTCCCCGTCATTTCCATATGTGACCATCGCGAGCGCGCGCAAAATACACCATTGAAGCAAGTGAACTGAAATGATTTGCAACATGCAAATTACTTCAATTATGTTGATTATTATTTAAGACAAGTTTTTGTTTTTGTTTTAGCTGTGTATAATGCAAGATGTTCATGAAAACGTTTTCTTTTTTTTTCTCTTTTCTTTCCTGTTGTCTGATTTCTCTCCATGGACGAACCAAAAAAAAAAAATCATTAACAACCAACCCAAAAACCAAAACTGATAGCATTAAATGTACAGAATGGCTGACAAGTGTACGGGAATTTTGAAAAAGCAACCAGAACCAAAAATAAATGATGGCGAACATAAATCAAGTGTTACTAGCGATTCAACTGCGTCTACCGAAGTCAAAACTGCCATAAATGTAGATGATAAAAATGCACATAATGCAAAATCAATGTTAAGTAGTGTAGGAGCAGCTGAAATTGAATCGTCGAAGGTAGCACTTGTATCAAGAACAACTGCATACACACCATGCAACGATACAAAAACAACATCAACAATAACAGCAACAAATACACCAAACAATATCATCAGCTCGAAAACGGTACGTGCAAGCGCTGTGCATTTTTTCCGTTTTTTTGTTCATTGGCAAAAAGAGTGAAATATATTTAAAAAAAAAACACATACGCAAAAGAACCGAAACAAAATCAACTCTCGGGCCTTGTGTGGTTTTATTGAAGACGTTTTCGATTGATACAGAGAAAAGACGGAGAAAGGCTCCAAATGTACATGAAATTTCAATTTTTCCATCATTTTCGAAAAGAATGATCGAAACGAGTTAAAAGAAACAAATCTCTGTATTTGCAAAAGAAACCGGGACGCGGTTGACATTTAACTGAATTGAAACGGTCTTTAAGCAAACTGCAACAGCGTATGACGATATTTTGGCACAATGCACAACGAGTCTTTGTTGGATAATACTATAAATTCTCATCGTTTTTTTGTTGTTGTTGTTGTTGTTTCATTTCTCTCTTTTTCTCTCTCTCTCTCCCTCTCTCCCTCTTTCTGCACATGAGCAGAATACCATAGAAGAAATCACAACATCGCCATCATCCTCGCAAGCATCCGTGGTCGCTGATATTGTAATGACTGGAAACGAATTGATGGAAATGAGAGAATCAACAACAGCCGGCATACAAACGACAGGTAAGTGACATGATTGTATGTGCTTATAAATGTGCATAAGAAGCCGCACCAAATATTGAGTTTTGCTCGACGTGTTCGACCGTACATTATTTTTCGCTTAACGAAACACTTCGACCGCACTAATGAATATTTGGAATACTTCTTCGTTGCTGCTGCCTTTTTTTTGGTTGGTCTTCTTCTTTTTCTTAAAATTGAAAATGACAAATCCGTATGACAAAGTGTATGCACCATAAAATATTTGTCATTTCTTTTTCGTGCTTATTGTTTTTGTTAATTTTTGTTTTGTTTTGTTTATTGTTGTTGTTGCAAATATTAATGGGTTTTTGTGTTTTCAACAAAACAGCGACAACGCCAATTCATAAAGGCATCGAAAGTGATTACTTAAATGAAAACGAGAACGAAGCCGACGAAATATCAGAAAATGGTGATAATTTTCTGTACGAGACCCGTGCAAATGCGGAAAAAGTTATGTATTTAAATTTAGAAACACCTGTTCTTGATGATAATAATGAATATATGGAAGTTGATCAACGTCAATGCCGTAGTGTGGCACAACAATCACAATCACAATCGCACTACTGCAAACGTGGCTTCCGCAAGTCTGAAAATGGTACCAATTTTACGGTAACCAAACCAAAACGCTTGAGTGATGAATTCAATGCTGGCGACGATGATATTCGCACTGATAACCAGTTGGTAAGTGTTAACCGTGTGTGTTCAGAGCTTTCAGCTCAGCCCTTGCCCCTTCAGTTCAGGTTGAGGTATTCGACTTGGCCATTCAAATTAAACTAATTGCATGGTTATCGAAAATCATTGCGAGAAAATACAAAATGAAAAAACAACCGAAAAATATACAACAAAAATGTTAAATTGTTTCAGCTGCCGGTGGTGAAAACAATTGGTGAAAAAGTGTCCCAGTCAGATTTACTGATTGGCGAAGGTTCACCAGATGACATCAGCAATAATGCGAGTGAAAGCGAAATAGTTAAATTGAATCGATCGTCTGACATTATTGATGACGACACATCAACCAGTAGTTTGATCAATATTGCAAATAAACAGCCAGCAATTCAAGAGCACATGGAAGACTCCTCATCACCACATTCATCCATGTCGCCGGCCGACGTTGCTATTGCCGATCAAAAGCAACAAATGGAACACGTAAGTGTATTTGCAATACAAATTGTTTTTTTTTTTTAAATTCTCATTTCGTTTTGTGGGCTCTGTTTTTGAGAGTGGGCGGACAAAGTAATCATGATTTTCCATTAAATCGGTTTTTTTTTTTCTCTCTCTCTCTCTCTCTCTCTCTCTCTCTCTCTCTATTTCAGTTGGCCGATGTCGTTGAAGAATTAACGAATCATGGTGATGAGCATCAACAACGATCGGAGCATTATTTCGCAAATTCGCAACGTTTATTCGCCAATTCAAATCAATTGTTTACAAATAACGATGTGCAATCAATGGATGCTATTGAACGAAGAGATTTTATCAACGAACAAAAAGCGACTGCCAACTGTTTATTGGGCACGAGCTCGTTGATCATCAATGGAACCAATGGAGATGAACCGAGACTGAATTTAGATTTGTTAGGGAATAATTTTTCACAAAAAATGGAGCAAATAGCCGCTTTGACTGAAGACCAAACTACCAAACGTAATGTTGATAATGTGACAACAGCAGCAACAACAACAACAACCACATCAACCGCATCCGCAACGGCAACGACTGAAAATGGCACCCAAAGCAGCAATGATCAATTGATGACAACACCCACCACAAGCCGAACAAAACGATCTCGACTGTCCTCCCTTGTTACCACCGGTGACAAATGTAATTTGGCCAGAAGTCTGGAAAAATCCAACAATGAACCGGAATATGAATCAACATCTACATGGGATGTTACACATCGTGAATCAATTGAACAAAATGCATCGGCACAGTCCGATGTTTTGTCACATTCAGGCGTGTGCAATTGTGCGACGGAAACCGTTGACGATCAACAAACCACCTCCAAAGCAACGTGCTCCAACTGCAATAAAGAGCCAAACAATGAGCCAAGCATGGAGGATGTATCAAAGGCTGACCTCGATGATGACGATAATTTAGATGACGAAACAGTTGAACATGAAGATGGAGAAGATAATGGAGAATCATCATCATCAGTATCTCGTGAGTGTTCCATCCAACATCCGAATGTGTGACAATTCAAGTCGATCGGACAAAATGTTCAAACTCAAACATTTACATTTTGAATTATTTCAGGTACAAATTCAAATCGTGCCCGATGCAGTGGGAATAGCTCATGCACCAGCACATGTAAAAATAGGCATTCAAATTCGGATAATTCAGGCCAAAATGGTGGTGGCGATCTTCCAGCAAATGCATCACCATCATATTATCGAGAGGCTGGCATTGCGCTCGAAGATGAAGACATCAAAGAGTATGAAAATGAGACGATCGATAAAAATTTCCGCTTAATGATGGGACTTGAGCCGGAAAATCCGTACGCGGATTGGTCGTGCGAAGTGAATTCGGATGGTGAAGAGGTGTGCACGTGCCGTGATTACACCGATAATGAAACAACTGCAAATAGTGAAGACGAACTTCCAAGCCGAGACGTGGACCTATCGTGTTATTCAATTTCGGGCGATGTACTGAATAGCAATGGGAATTCATCCACCGAAACACCCACATCACGAAATCATCGCAAACGAAAATTAACGGAAAATCGATCGTCAATATTCAGTGACACAACGAGTGGATGCAGCGATACAACTAGCAATGATCGAAAACGACTTGCGCTCGATGAAAGTAAGTAATTTTAAATCCGGGATTTTGTGTAGAACTAGAATAGCTCGGCAGCAAAAATAAACAAGCAAACTAATGAATTTTTCTGTTCTGTTGAATCTGTTTAGCGGGTGTATCGCAAAAGTTGAACGCAAGCACAAACGGTAGTCAACCAAGTACACCAACTAGTTCATCAACAAATATTAGCTTGCGAACACCACGTTCAGTGATTCCGACCAGAGATAATCCACCGCCCGAGCTGTCCGATTGGTTGAATCAATTTAAACAATGGTCGCATGTCGAACGCTTAGTCGCTGTCGATCGGCTGATTGAGCATTGTGAACCAACCCAAGTGCGGCACATGATGAAAGTCATTGAGCCACAATTCCAACGTGACTTCATATCGTTACTGCCCGAAGAGCTTGCCCTTCAAGTTTTATCCTATTTAACACCAAAAGATCTACTACGTGCCGCGCAAACATGTAAAAGTTGGCGCGCTTTATGTGATGATAATTTATTGTGGAAGGAGAAATGCAAGCAGCTAAACATTTCCATTGAATCGTCAAAACCGAAACGTGGCCGTATCGGTAATATGCCACCGATTTCATCGCCATGGAAGGCAGCTTATATGCGTCAACATATCATTGAAATGAATTGGCGATCACGGCCAATTCGAGAGCCAAAAATTCTCAAGGGTCACGATGATCATGTCATCACATGTTTACAATTTTGTGGTAATCGTATTGTGTCCGGTTCCGATGATAATACACTAAAGGTATGGTCAGCCGTCACCGGAAAATGTTTACGCACATTAGTTGGACACACTGGTGGTGTTTGGTCATCACAAATGTCAGCAAACATCATCATCTCGGGTAGTACAGATCGAACACTAAAAGTGTGGAATGCTGATAATGGTTATTGCATTCACACACTCACCGGGCACACGTCAACCGTTCGTTGTATGCATTTACATGATAAAAAGTGAGTACAAGTTTAAAAAAAAAAAACAAACAAATATACCCAAAACATCCTATTCATTCGTTCCGACACACACATTTTTACTTTTGCAGAGTTGTAAGTGGATCACGGGATGCGACACTTCGTGTTTGGGATATAGTACAAGGTAGATGCTTGCATACGCTAGTGGGCCATCTGGCAGCTGTTCGATGTGTACAATATGATGGAAAGCTGGTGGTTTCGGGCGCTTATGATTATATGGTTAAAGTATGGAATCCAGAAACTGAAGAATGCTTGCATACACTTCAAGGACATACAAATCGTGTCTATTCACTGCAGGTAATTGGATGTTGTTATTTGCTTGAGTTCTTTTTGTGTATTGTACATTTGTTTGCGCATAAGCGCGAGCTAAACATGACAAAAAAATTATAATCTTCATCATTTTTTTTTTCATTTGATTTATTATTTCCTCCACACAGTTTGATGGTGTGCATGTTGTATCCGGTTCACTTGATACTTCCATTCGTGTATGGGATGCTATTTCTGGAACATGCAAACACACATTAATGGGTCATCAGAGTCTAACCTCTGGCATGGAACTTCGACAAAATATTCTAGTATCTGGAAATGCTGATTCCACAGTCAAGGTTTGGGACACAACAAATGGCCAATGCTTACAAACGTTATCGGGTAAGATAGTTTTATTACATTTATGTTGCACATTCATCCCGATTTCAAATTATACTAAATGTTTTATTGCTGTTGTTACCGATTCATTCAATCTCAGGTCCAAACAAACATCAATCGGCTGTTACATGTTTACAATTCAATTCACGATTCGTTATCACGTCATCCGATGATGGCACCGTTAAGCTATGGGATGTTCGTACCGGCGAATTCATTCGTAACTTAGTCACATTAGAATCAGGCGGCTCAGGTGGTGTCGTTTGGAGAATACGGTATGTATCCAATAATAAAAATGTATTTCCTAACTAATTCTAAATACGAACAATTTTCACGACATTCACCCATTTTACTTTCTGTATTTCAATCAAACAGATCGAATGACACCAAATTAATATGTGCTGTTGGATCCCGAAACGGCACAGAAGAAACCAAATTGATGGTATTGGATTTTGATGTTGAAGGTGCCTGCTTGAAATGCTCATAAACTTAAGTCGATTCAGAATTTAAACAAAAAAACAAAAACTAGAAAAAAATACAAAGCAGAACAAAAAAAAACTAATCTGAAGCAAAACATAAATTGCAAAAAAAACGTTGGTTAATTTTTAACAAACAATAAAATGAAGCGGATGGGGCTCGTTCAGTGATCAATATTTCGAATTCCCGCGTATCCCAAAACAAAACACGTATGAGCTAACAAATTAACGAACGCCAACAACAACATGAAACAACAATGCATAGACTTAAATATTTAGACATTTTGTTTTGAAAATTGGTTACAATGGCAATGTAATCAGATGTGATGTGTACAATCGAAAGCATTCAATACTGGTTTATTGCACTAACTATAACATACAAAACATTTACCAAGCCATACGCACTCAAAGATCTGCCAATTTCGAGAGAGAGAAAAAAAAACCGAAAAATAATCATTGAACAAATAAAAAGTATTGGCAATTCATTTCATCCGCTCTCCCTTTGGCATAGGTAGTGAAACAACGTAAATGTTATGGCGTATGTAAAAGACCCAAAGCGAGAGAAAACAAATGCAGAATTTTATGTTTCAATTTTTTTTTCTTTAAGTTAGACGGGAATACAATTTATATAATTTTGAACGTTAAAAAACAAAACCAAAACAAACGAAAAAATAGGGAAAAAACAAAATCATCATTAGAACATTTCTTCCATGTCTGTAAATTATAACAATCGCAAGCTACGAAAATTCATTCCATGTATGCCATCTATACAAACACTGCATATGTGAACGGATCAATGTTGGTCTCACAGATGTGAAAGATGGTGTGTGTTTCTTTTAATTTTCTTTAATTTTTTTTTTAATTACATTTTTTGCTTGCCCAAATTTCAAAATTCACCAAAATGTTTAAATCCTAATTCAGACATGATTGAACTGCAACTTTATTATGTCGTTTATTTTGTCCTTTCAGTTGACTCATTTTAATAGAAATTGAAGTATGTTTGTTTTTTTCACCCAGAATACGGTTTTATTTTGTTGGTAAAAAAAAAGAAGATTTTTTTTTTATGTGTAAAATTATTGTTGAAATTTTGTTTTCGGGAAGCACCCGGATTTTGTTCCAATTCTGTTTCTTTTTTTTCGTATTCTCGAGAAAAAATGTGTGAAAATATTGGAAAAGTTCAATGTTTCCGGAAAATCAAGGAAATAATGAAGAATAAAATGCAAAATAATTAGGATGTATAAATGGCAACTGTCAACCTTTTTTTTGTTTAAATTAAGAAACAGTATTTTAAAGAAAACCGAAATAATACCGTTTTGATTTTGACTGATACAAAGATAGTGAGAAAAGAGAAAGAGAAAAAAAATCAAGTTTTATGCAATTGGACTTTTGGATACATCACTTTCTACCACACTATAAATACATAGACAGCAGGTGAATTAACAGCGACCAAATCGTAATGCACAAATATATACAACAAAAACTTTCCGTTGCTTTGGTATCTTCATTTCAGTTTTTTTATTCCTACTTTCTGACCTTTTATGTATTCTTTTATTTGTTTTCCGTTTTTATTTTTCAAATCCGTTAATTTAGTTAGTTTTCTCTATTTGTTTCGATTGGTTTCATAGAGAAAATAATCCATTCTCTTTCTGTCTCTCCAATTTTCCTTTGAAAATCTGTTTTTTTTTAGCCAAAATTTTTAAGTTTGTTTTACTTTCACAAACAGAATTTAAACAATCGTTAAACTAATTGGAGTAAAGGAGAGTAGAACGAATATTGAGAAGAAGAAGAAGAAGAAAAATTGTTATAATTACTCTTTTTAGGTTAAAAGAATGAAAAAAAAAATATTGTAATAAATTAGGTTGGTCTAAATTTAGCTGTAATAGGTAGAATTTTATACTCAATTTTAGTTATTTGGTTCTTTTCTCGCTACAATAATTTTAATGAAATAAAAATTTAGAAAAAAACATGTAATTTCATGGCGTTTTTCCTCATTCTATTCATTTTTGAAACATTTTTTTTTGCTAACTTTTGTCACTGTTCAGTTCAAATGAGAACCATCTGTCGAGATACGCATCAGGTCAATCGAAACTACTTTTGCAGTGGTTTTAAAAGGATAACTTTAAAACTGACAATTTCAAATAAAATTGAAACAAAACATGACTCGATGATGGCTTTAATCATTTTTCTAGTAGTTGGTTGAAAAAAATAGAGCCATGCTGACCAGAAGGCAAATGATTAATAAACGTGGAATTCTTCTTTGAACAAAAAGTGAGTTTTGGAAGCATTTTGTACGGATGTGTTGTCATTTTTTACACTTTTTCTGAGTTTGACTGAAGTATTAAAAAATGTGTTTTCTTATTAAATACGATAATATGCTGTTTTACTAGTCGTGTTAGTACTTGGTATGTAGTTTAAATAGTCCAATATTATCCATTTTTTAGTCATTTTAAGACAAAATCTGGTGAAAACGCCCCCTGCAAATCTATGCACATTCAGAAGTTCATACGCATACAAATTTTCTGAAGTGATTGATAAGAAAGTTGCCGAACCAAGTTTATATTATTCACTAAATTATTCATGAAGTCGAATTTTGTTGTGTATTCTTATTTTCATTCTGAAGTAACATTTAAACAAATGAAGCGACTGTAGAAAAGTATATAATTCTCTAAAGTTAGGAATTCTAAAAAATCAAAGAAGAAAGTGTATTTTCAAAAAAAAATCAAATTATTTATTTCATAGTTTACATTAGGTCATTTCCGAAAGATAAAAATAATATTTTGATAATAAAAATGATATCGTAAAAATGTAGTAGATATTTGTAATAATTCTCGAAAAGTGAAAAGAAAAATGTTATTGATTTATTTCGATTTCTTGGATTTCTTTAGATTGTTGGCTTTTTTGGCCGCATTGCCGCCGTTTGCCTCACTTTTCGATGGTTTTTCAATCATTTTTGACTTTAGGTTTCCAATCTGTTTTTTCGATGGTTTTTGTAATTTTTCTTTTATTTTGATTGCTTTTTCCACCGGAATGCTATCGGCTTCGATTGTTTTCTTAGAAATTTGTGTCAGATTTGATTTTGGTTTAACTTTATCATGACTTGTTTTCTTAATTTTCGGTGAAACTGAACTACTTGCAGCCACATCATCCGCTGGCTGACTGACTTTTGTGTCTGATTTTGGTGTTTTCACCTTAATTTGTTTCTCTGATTTCGGTGTTTTTACCTTCAATTTCTTTTCTGATTTTGGTGTTTTCACATTCTGTGTTTCCTTTTGCTTACCATTTTGCTGTGGAGTGCTTGGATATTGTGCATTTTTTTTGGGTTTCTGAATTTTTTGTGGCTTTTCAAATACCTTTGCTACATATTTCTTTTGCTCTTGTTGTTGTTTTCGTTTCTTTTCTTCGGGTGTGAGCGTTGGTTTGCCAGCCAACTTTTTCTTTCCTTTTGTTTGATCATCTTGATCACCGCTGTCACCATTTGTGGTTGTTGCTTCGGTGTCACCGTTTTTCAAAATCAATTCCTCATTTTCATCGTCGGCATCCTTTGAAACGGGTATAACATCTGAAAATTTCTTGAATTTTGCAACAAAGAATCCATCCATGTTGTGCGTGTGTGGATAGTAGCGCCGGGTGAGTTTCATTGTTGGATGGAATCGATGCTGGCGATAATTAACGAAACCTTCAGTACCAAAATCAAGATCCGTTGATACAAGCTTAACATTTCGCTTTTTCAGTGCATAATCGATAACCCATTCATTTTCTTCCGGCAAAATGGAACATGTGGAATAAACAATATAGCCACCGGTTGGACTTTTTGCACTCACACAATCAATAGCTGTTAATAACAGTTTACGTTGAATGTTATAGCAACGTTGCACATCGATTTCGGATTTTGATGTTTTGGCACTTGGATCTTTTGAAATGACACCGGTTCCTGTACATGGTGCATCCACCAAAATTCGATCAAATCCAGTCATTATGCTCTTGTATTTACAACCATCTTCACAACTAACAACGGCATTCATCACACCCAATCGATGGAAATTACCCACAACTGCCTTAATTCGATCACGATTTGCATCATTTGAAAAGAGCACACCGGTATTTTTCATCAGCGCTGCAATGTGTGAACTCTTTCCACCGGGTGCAGCACATAAATCTAAAATACGTTCATTTTCTTGTGGTGCCAAAGCCATTACAGGCAGCATACTACTTGCACCTGTACGTTTCAATATGAAATAGATTGGTTTTGCAGGATTAGAACACAATAACATACAATTTTATAGCAATTAATATTTGTTAAAATATTACCTTGAATCATATAGTGGCCAGCAAGGTACTCAGGTGTAGCGCCCAATGGAACATTTGAATTGTATACCACCAAACCCACTTTCGTCCATTTACCAAGTGGATCTAAATTTACACCACGATTTATCAAAGCCGCAGCCAAATCACGACGACGTGTTTTCAAACTGTTTGTTCGAATTGTTAGCGGACGTGGCACTTCTGAAGCTTCCAAATACTCAAATAGTTCATTTACCGGAAATATTTGCATCAATTTTTCCATAAGAAATTCATTATAGCTGTAGTACATGCATAGATCTTTACGCAATAAATCTAAATAATCTTGACGTGATTTGTCGGGCAAACGACGATTACTGAAATCAGCCAATACAACCGATACATCTTTGATGCGCTGTTGAACGAGTTGCAATGTAACTGGTGTGTCATCATCTTCATCGGGAAATTGAAACACTTCTTGATTGGCTAAGCTCAATTGCATTTCTTCTTCAGCCAATTTTGCCTCTTTCTCTTGTTTGATTTTCAATTGACGATTTTTCTTCTCGATTGGCAACAAATCATCATCGTCATCTTCATCGTCGTCGTCATCTTCTTGGTCGCTATCATCTGAATCTACTTCACCTCCGAACATATCATCGTCATCTTCATCTTCACCAGTGTAGTTTGCGAGACTTTCGACCTATTAAAATGCAAATGGATCATAATTGAATTTTAAATGAAAACTCTTTTGATTACACTTTAAACTTTTAAAAAAAAACCTCAACGATTTCATATAAATTCATCGATTCGTGGAGATTTATAGTGTACAAACGATCATTTCATCAGTAAAATGTCGGACAATAGTAAAGAGGTGAGAACAGAAGTTCCAAATGATTTTGTTTCGTGCTTTGTAATCTTCAACCGAATCGATCAATACAAATAAAGCTGTAGTGAAATGTTGACGGTTATTACCTTTAAATTATCCTCATCGTCGGAATCTTCTTCCTCCTCTTCCATTTCTTCGTCTGAATTTTCGCCAGCCTCCTCTTCTTCACCGTCTGAATCCATGCTTTCTTCATCGTTATCAATTTGATTGCGTTTCTTCGGTTTCAACCATTCACTATTTTCATCGGTAAAACCATGTTTTTCATTTTCACCCGAATCACTTTCCATTTGCTCTTCTTCTTCTTCCACTTCTTCAGCATCGCTATCGCTTTCCTCCTCCGATTCACTGTTGTACGCTTTTTTGCCTTGTTTCGTTTGATTTTGATTCTTATTCTTGTTGCGTCCATATCCGCTCATTTTAATTTTCTTCTCTTCTTGTTTCTTAACACGTTTGACCATACGTTGTTTTTGTCGATGTGACAATAGTTGCTCATCTTTATTCTCTTTTTCGGCTAAAATTTAAAAAAAACCAATTTCCCAATTATTTCCATTCACAAAACGAACGAAATCATGCGATTCGAAATTTTAAATTGAATTATAAATCATTTACCTTTAAATTGTCTACTTAATACTGGTGGTCCTTGCTTTTTTGCCTTTCTGCCTGGGCCCTTTTTTGGCTTTTCGGCAAACAATCCTTTTCTACCCATTCTAATATATAATCGAAATCAACGATCAAATATAATAACAAAAAATAACGAGAAAAAAAATCCGTTCTATTTTCAATCAAACAACAAAATTTTGTCACACAGCACACACACGATATGTGTACGGATCGAAAATGTGCTACTTTTTTTGATTACACGTGCTTGTATTTGCTACAGACAATGTGACAGCCGCATGAAACAACACCAAAATGTGCTGAATTGCTGAATTACCGCAACTCAACAAAAAAAAAAAAAAAAAAAAAAATCAAACTGTCAAAACAAACTGCTTGAAAGAAATCAACAACTACATTGAAATAGAGACAACTATAATTTCAAATCCATTCCAAGACTGTTTTGGTAGTTAATATAATAATTTTTATAGCAATGTTATTATGTAGCACAATTCCAGTTGTGAATCGATTGAAAAACTAAAATCAATATGAATTTTAAATTAAATGATGAACTTGAAAACTTTTTATACAGTTTTAGTCGCTTTGGGTACAAATCTATTCCGAATGCGTATAAACACTGATCTGGAAATAGACTTGATCGGATGGAACAGATTCATATTTATTGTGTTCACTTTGGAAGTTTACTATTGAGCAATTAATCAAATAGTAAATTCATGACTTCATCGATATTTCAAATGCTAATTGTTTTGACTATTGACATTAACATGGCTTCATATTGGAAATATCACTTTCCTATCAGATATCATAGGTTGATTGCTTTAACAAAAGTATTGTTATATCAACCTTTTTTATCGTCACATGAAATATCTCTGTACCTTTTTCTTTTGATAGTAAATTTCTTTCGATTGGTAATTGCGGAATTCAATTGGACTTTACCTGTACTTAAGAAGCTTTCAGCGCAGTGCTGACATCTATCGTGAGCCAAAATGTCATATTTCCACTTGTGTTTGTTGTTTAATTTAGACTCACATCATTTTTCTGCTTGAACTACTAGATAGCATTGGTTGCAATAGATATTTAAAATGTTTATTATATTCAAAACGGAACCATTTGTTGCAAACAAATTTTATTATGTGCTCCCACGTGTTAGCAATACAAATGGACATTAATTAAATTCAAGAAGCTTCTTTATTTGTAACATATTATTTATTATTCATTTGTAGCATCGGTTGCACGACAATATTTTTTTTTTCTTTCAATTTTTACATTCACATTGATTTAGCAAGTCATTATCATGAAATGATGAAAAGCGGGCTAGCGTTTAATCGACCAACAGTCAACAAAAACACTTAACCACAATCGCAATTCAGATTTTTTTTTTCGGGGTCTAATGAGCGATTTTTTTTTGTTGATGCTGGTGTTGTTGGTGTTGTTGTTGTTGAAACTGTCGAGAGTCTAACCGCAGCTCATATTAATGGAACATTATCGCATGAGATGAAATGTTCTCATCAAAGCCCAATCAAATAATCAAATCGTAATTTAATTGTTAACAAGAGTAATGGCACTTTATATACCTTTGAATATGTAATATCTTGGTTGGAATATGGAGAGGCGTTAACCCGAAACCGGCATCAGCTCACAATTTACTGTTCACCAAACCACATTGATCTAAATTGTTCAGTCGTTTTATTTTGTGTGTGTTTTTTTTCTTTTTTTATTTCGATTTTGATTTTCTTGAATACTGAAACAACATGGCGCCTCAGGCATACAATGTACTTTTAAAATATCGTGTGCCCTGGTCTCATTCTACTGCACTTAAGCGAGCAATCCCGAGCCAATTATACATATGTGTGTGTGTAGAAGTTTTTGTTGTATTTGTATATATATTTTCATCATTTAATGTGTTTGTATCTAATCAAGAAATAAATCCATCCTGATTGAGTGTGTGCTGAGATTCAAACTGTGATGAAATAATTAATTTCATTGCTTATTTCAGATTCTTTTGTTTCTGGGTTGTGTTGTTGTTGTTGTTGTTTTTTAAAATCGAATGGTGTTGTTTTGGAACGGAAATGTTCATATTATCTTAAAGTCGTAACTAATTAAATGTTATGAATTGGGCGTGCAGAAGTTGAATGTAATCGGGAAGACCAATTATTATGAGTTAGTTGAACCAGTAATGTGAGACACACAAAATATGAACACATTGTGGTGGCTCATCAACAATAACTTTGTTCTTTTTTTTTGGCTTTGAATATGGTATTACTTTAAATGGGTTCATTTATATGGATCTCATGCAATTAACGCAATACATTCACAATGTAGTCTACATTACAACTTTTAAGGTTCTTTTTTTTTGGTAGGAATCAAATGGTTTCCTTTTCTTTTTTTTGTCCCTAGCGAAATGCTAGACGATTTAAACATTGTATTTAATTCTTTTGATCATTCGTCCGATGTTGAGCCAAAATAATTAACTCGAAAAATAGAATCGAAATAATATAATTTGAAGCGATACGATGAATTGTGAACAGGAACTCCAATGGAGAGCGAGAACTTGCAATAATTTTTCAATTTTGTCAGTCGACAGTCATATAATGAAGTTGGGTTTTTCGTTTTGGATTGAGTTGTTTTCTTTAGTTGGTTTTTCTTTAGAAACCGTCGTATTTTACATATTAAAACACTTTACAAATTCCCGAAAAAAAAACAAACAAATGTTAAGTGCGCCCTTCCAAAATTTCCACTAGATTTATTAGTTCGTTTGTTCCGTGCATTCCGCCATTTCCCGCTGATATCAACCATTTAATACCATTTATTTTACTTACGCGTTTTATCGTTCAAAGAGCATCTATGTCAATTTTATTATTCGAATGGTACTGGCAGGGGGTGCCCCTTACCACTGTTCAACAATCCATGACTTTAATTCATCTCTCTCTCTCTTACTTTCTCGCTCGCTGCTGTTTGTTGCAACAAATGTAAGATTATTTTACTAAAAAACAGAAAGAGTCTCACTGATTACAAGACATTAATTTCTGCATGAATGATCCACTATTTAGATCGTAATTAACAAATAAAACATTTCGTTTGAAATGATCATTGTTCCGACATAACCATTTGGTGCTCAAAATGAAAACAACACACTCATAAATCCTTCAACACTCTGCTTTTTGAATTCATTAAAATGAAAATCATATCAATTAAAATTGAAAATGGACTTCATCGCGACATTGATGAAACGATTTTTTTCTCTCTTTCTCTCTCTCTTTCTCTCTCTCTCTCTCTCTCTCTCGTCATTTTATTTGGTACTACCAAAATGGTACAGTGAACGTGAAAGGTAAAGTGTGCTGAAACCAATTGAACAGAGCTCAAACCATAACCAAAAATCATATAGATTGATTAGATATTTTATCAGAAACTCTGTATCGCATATTCAAATATTGATTCATTTCAACGGCCAATCAGCAGATAATTTAAATTTAGCTACATAATGAAGTGATGCTCTCAGTTTAACAGCCCAATTTATGGAATGAGAGGTATCAAAATAAACACATTTATATGCATCAATGAAAATGTATGTTATATACCATACACATTTAACTATGTAATAAAAAACAAAACAAAAAAAAGAAGACACGCAATAACGGCAATGTATCGTCGTTTTAGCGTACCGAGAGAAACTTAATGAAATGGTTGAAACCCGAAAAATTCGACTGAGAATCACAGACGCGATGGCAAGCGAGGCAAACATCTTGGCACTTAAAATCGTGTATACACACCATCCAGCTGGATCCAACGCTAATCCCACCCATATAACAAATCGATTTGCGTTTGCGAGGAAAGAAAAGACACAAAAAAAAACCACAACGAAAATCGGAGCAAATTTGTCATCAAAACGTTTATTAAATGGCATTCAATTCGGTAAATTACATGGTACATCCGAATTTATGCAAACAAAAACCCCGACAAACCGAATCAAAATGTTACAAGAACAGAAAAAGACAGAGAGAAAGAGAACTACACATTTTTGGGGGCGTGACTGTGAAAAATTGGTTGAAAGCAAACGATTTTGTTTGTGCATGTTTGTTGGAAACATTGTGGCGCAATGAACGAATCACGTGCACCATGTGCCTTCCTGCATTTTATGTATACACACACACACATATACATACACAATGCTTTTGCTTGTTATATCAATTTACGGAGAATCGTTTAACTCTCATGGTGTATTTGTGGTATGAAAAATCCGCGTTAAAATGCTTCCATGGTGCGAACGCATTCCATATGTTTTATTCTTACAACTACACATTTAAATGTTGTTGGCTCCGATGATCGGCGCTCGAATGAGATAGAAAATGGTTGTGTGTTTGTGTGTTTCATTTAGTGTGTGTGTGTGTGTTTTACTTCTTCCATTCAATCATTTCTGTTTGAATCTTTTGCATGGAGGTTCATTCGCTCATTTTCTCGCTCTCTCGCTCTCTCGCTCTTGCCCAAACGTAATTGATTGCGACTTATAAACAGTGCCGAATTGTACAACGATACATTCGAGTGCTTCATTAATGTTTTCTCTTCTCCTCTGCATTCTTAAATATGGGTTCGAATGAGTGTGTTTTTGTGTGTTGTTGTTTTTTTGCTCCGTGCTAATTTGAACACATTCTCAATATGTGTGTATTTTGTTATAGCGAAAATGAGTTTAAGAAGCACCGCCTTGTGCATGACTCTGTATGAGCATGCGGCGCCTGCATTGTTTTATTTTTGTTGAAAATATTATTCCTTTCTTCGGTTCATACAACAACAACAACAACAAATAATTTAATGATAAAATGAGAAGAGCGAACTGACAAAACGGCAGCGGCAAAACAAAAAGAGATGGATATTCGAAAATCCGATCACACCAGCTGTCGAATTTTCGGGCTATTTAGCAAAAGATGATATCGGCCCGTTTTTTTTGTCCATGGTACGCGAACTACCGTTATTGGGCATCAAATATGCTAACAAGACTCTGTTGACGTCCCATTTCAATTGCCTTGTGCTGTTTTTTTTCTTTCAATTTTTCATTGGCATTCAATTCTCACACATCTAAAACCATATTAAATGGTGTATTGTATAACAGCAATTTGGTGTTTTTTGTAAGGAGAGGCAGCGAGAGGGAGAAAGAGCGAGAGAAAGAGAGAGAAATCACCGAACAGATAAATGTATATATTTGCCAAGTTGAAACCAATGAGTTTCGATAATTATACAAATCGTGTATTTAATTTTAGCATTTCATTTAATGTACGGTGGTGCGCCCCATTCTCAATCATTATATGAAATATTTTACTTACTGAGTACTACAATTAACACTCTTAGTTTTTTTTTTTAAGTTAAACTTATATTAAGTAAAATGCAAAAATGTAATCACAAACTTTATATTGAAACGAAAGCAATTTTATTGCTCAATTTTAATATAACTAAATCAAAACAGTAACAACAATAACACACACACACACACACACACACACACACACACCGAACTATCAGGACGGTGGTGCAGCATTATGCTTTTGCGTTGTTGGTTGATTCGCGCTGAATTTCGGTTGAGGTTTGGTTTGGTTTCGTTGGAAAATAAAAAATATACTCATGGCGAAAGCAATGCACGATACGAACTAAATTAATGTAAATTACATGCACATCGTGAGTCACATAGCAATTACACATAATGAATGGCCAAATGAACATTACAAATATATGAAAACTTGTGCAAAAACACATGAAAATTGCAGGCAGTGTGTTTTTTTTTCTCATTCGTTCGTTCGTTCATTCCAGCCACTATATATTTTTTTGTTTTTTCGTGTGTGAGCTGCATTTTTCTTTTTCATCGCTATGTTGTTCGTTTCGTAAAAAGCAATTTTTACATTGCTGTTTGCACCGAATCCATCAATTCATATTTGAGTCATCAGCAATGAAGCTGCTACAATGTTGTTGTGTATGCAGATGCTCTTAGCTACAGACAACTTCTTTCGATCTATACACAAAACTTGAGATTCCTGAGCTGTTATTGTTGATCGCCCCCCGTTCATCTGTCTGACATTTTACCGAGAAAGCGCGCGCGAGTGAGAGATTGTTTTGCTGTGCAAGTGTGTATGTGTGTGTGTGTGTGTGAACTTAATATTCCTTGGATATTGAAATAAGTAGTTTGTTACACGATTGCATCCTAAATTACCCAGCGAAAATGACTATGGATAAAAATTTAAAACAAAACAGCATATAAAGCACATAAAATTATCACATCTTAATGATAGCAACAAAATTACACAACAAACGAAAGACAGAGATAGCCAAGTGAAACGTTCTGCTCTTCGGGTTGTGTGCTGTTTTCTTTCTTCCTTTCTTTGTGCGCTCGTTAAGTTTTTCGTTCATATTATGTTCGTATTAACGATGTAAGTATAATTTACTTAATTGTTTATTGCCTGTGAATAAACACTGCACTCTTCGGTTTCGGATCAATGGTTCATCGGGATGGTTTTTGTTGTTGTTGTGCTGACTGTTGGTTGCGCGCTACCATGTTGTTCTTTCATCGTCGTCATTGCCATTGTGGTGTGTTGTTATCGTTTTTACTGTTTTTGATTGTTTTATTTCTCTCTCGCTACTCTGCTCATATTGAACTTGTTGGCTTTTGTGTTGAGCTGTTGTTGCTTGTTTATGTGGTGAAAAAGCTCAGGCCCAAGATTGATATCAAGCAATGGCGCGGGGAGAATAAAAAACCGGCATTTAATTAGATTAAACCTTTATCTCATTTTATGGAATTTAAACAACTTAAGAATTATTAAGTACCCCAACATTAACAGCTGATGTCATGAGCATTTATGTGTGTGTGTGTGTGTGTGTGTGTGTGTGTTAGAATCGCATATGCTGAGCCATGTTGCACTTTTCGTTCGCATTCTCGATCTCGAAATCCAAATGGAACACTTTAATTTCAAAATCGAATAAACAACCGATTAACCACATTCTATTGCTGAAATGAAATGCTGTTTTTTTTATTTTTATTTCAATCAAATGGTGCGCACACAATTTCGATCACTTGGTATAAGAGATCGCGCGCCAACGTAATATCTCTCATGATGATGGAAGGAAATCGTCAAATTATTTCTGTAGGGTATGCAATCGTCAGTTGCTCGTTGGGTTTCATTCACTCACTGGGCGCTCACTGACAACTCCAACTCACTTGTTTTGATCCGGTTGAAGCTTAATTTATCATATTATATTGAGTCGGTTGGTTGTCGGATGGGTGTGTGTGTGTGTGCGCGCGTTTTTTTTTTAATTCGCTCTCCACTTTTCTTGCTCTCTATATTATTTATTTGCTGAATGCTAAGTAATTAGTTGTTATTAAAACGTCATTAAGTTTATATACGGATACCCGTGTGCGTTGATATGCTATGGGAGCGAAAATCAACCAAAAGCAACATGCCGAATCAAACGTAAATGATACATTCTCAAAAGTGAAATAATAATAATCGTTCTCTTTCGCTCGCTATATCGATGTGTATGCCCAAAAGATGAAATTAAGCGCAGCGACAGCAGCAGCAAAACAGCTACGATGGATGGATCGAGCTATGACTGTGTGTATGAGTGAATTTCGCGCGTCGCGCTTCACAGGGAGAGAAATAAAACACACACATACATCCGAGCGAAAATAACATATGCAGTAATTTAAATAATTTTTAAATGCCAACGAAACGCACGTCTTATCGCACCAAATCTTCAATTTATTTTCATGTTGATTGCATATTAAATCATTTCCAAGTAGTGCTTAAAAACATACACACACATTTTGAAATATCCCTATTGTCATTTTTGCACGCACACTTGGGCCTTTTGTTTCGTTTTCGGTTTCGTATATTGGAGCCGCCGATGCATATGCTATATCCCATGTATTATTATTGTGTCGCTCATTTTGGCTTCGCCAAAAAGCACCGTTTCTTAAGACTCGTTTGCTTATCAGTTGATGACTAAAAGTGTGCGGAATTTATTTGTGTGAAATTTCACTGAACAAAGAAATTCGTTCATTGTGTGTGTGTGTGTGTGTGTGTGTTTTTTTTTCTTCAGCCAATTCATTTTGTTTGCTTCTCTGTATACATTTTTATCCATTTGTAGTCCTAGTTACGTTTTTTTTTCGTTGTTGTTCGGAAATGTTTATCTTCTCCGCCCTGTTTCTCTTTAATTTTGGTTGAATTTTATAAATACGTCTTTTGTTTTCACGGGCGGAGGCACGGGGAGCAAATGTCTACAGTCAAATTGCATTGATTTAATTATTATCATTTGCCGTAACGTTTCAAAATATATCCATCCAGAGTGAAATAACACCAAACTGAAAACAAAATCAAAGATATAATAGGGAAAAACCAACGATCGAACACAAAATTTGATCGAAGCCAGCAACTACAACAACAACATCAACAAAATCATGCGAACAAGCGATACAAGTTCGCGTAATGTAATAAAGAGCGATTTTAATGAAGTTTGCAGTAAGTCAGTTTTACTCAAGCATCTATCAGTGTAAAACGTTTAAACTAACCGGTTTTTTTTTCTCAGATAAATGCTGTTGTGTTGGGTACTGCTGCTGCTGCTGATTTTTTTTTATATTTCGAATAACCAAACAAATGATGGACCATTTGAACTGTAATCGAAGCTTCGAGGCTAATGTGGCTTGAACGATTTTCAATTTCCGTGCACAATCCGACCGATCAAAAAGGGAAAACCACTTGAAAAAAAAAACAACACACACACAACCGTCTAGCGATTTGTCTATAGCTGCAAATCACGAAATGTGGTGGCTAATAATGCGATAATTTGCCGGTTCATAAAATGTAAAAGTGTTGCTCAACGGTTGGTACGTTCTTGTTTGATTCGTGCCTTAAGACAGCGCACAAACCATTTCATTTGTGTGGAAAACGGTAAATAGAGATTTATGATGAATTCTTAACATTTTCGGGATTTTTGTTGTTGTTGCTTTGTATCAGTTAAAAAAAAAAATTGGTTTTCTCGTGAATCAAATGTTTATTTGGACACTTTTTATTTGGTCAATGAAATTTGTATCGATCAATTCATAGAGCTCTTCACCCTCTCTCTCTATCTATCTCTCTCCAAAAAACAACGCCCTTTGAATTCCCCTTTCTGAAAATTAACACCACCTGCTTACCTGCTAGTACTTCATTGAAATAAATGTTTGTTTAATTGGCAATGAATACATGAATAATTGAATAATATCTTTATTACATTTTTTTTTTCGTCTTGTGAATATTTTATTTTTAAATTGAATATGATGAGTTTTTGATGTGAAAAACAGAACGCACGAACAACAACAACAGCTACAAAAAAATTAATTAAACTTTGCAACGCAAGGATTACGGTTGTGTTTTTAATCATCCAATTTACACACTTCAAATGCATTGAATGTTGGTTGAGTTAATGGCAAATTGTAGTGCAATGTTTTTGCAAGAGAAATAAAAAGGCTTTCCCAACACGGGAAAACTTCTCTTCACTGCGTAGAACGTGCCACAGAAATTAAAAAAAAAGAAAACACCAACTGCCTTTAAATGTGATGGATGAAATTAAATTGTTCAACAAGAAAATAAACAACCGAACCGATACGAAAAATACATATTCACAACAGCGAGTGCCTATAAATTAGGTGTCTTTTGGTTTTAGTTAAGAGGTCTGTGACTCTTCCCCATTTTATGTGATGGGTCTTTATCAGCTCAGTTATTCAGTTCAGTTAAAATGGGTGTTAAAGCTCCGTTTGATTTTAAATAACGACATTATTTCGGTTTGTTTTCATTTTAATTTGTTACTTTCCTGCGGATATTCTCAAATTGTTGACATTTTTTGTTTTTCATTTTCTTTCATTTGAACAGTTTATTGACATGAAAATGACAATCATATCAATTTGGTTTTCAATTTAACCTACGGCAGATTGTGTCACCTGCTTGTGAGCAATGGAGCATAGAGTGTTTTTGACACAAAATCAATCGTGAAATGTGCGTGAGTGTGTGTGTGTGTGTGTGTGATTTTAATTGCTAGAGAATGAGATACGCGAAATAATGTCTTCATTTCAGATATGACTTACAGTTTGCAACAACAACAACAACAACAACAAAAACTGCCCAGCCGACCACAATTTAATACGAAATGCATAATGGATTTTGGCACGGATGGCCATGGATGGTCTCACACATATTTCGTATGAATTCCACAAACTCACCAACAATGATAAATGATAAGCGCCCCTAAACTCAATTCCACAAAATCGTATCGTTCGAAATGGAGTGGGTAATTTTATTTGTGATGGAGCGCGTTGCAGCCTAAGTAATTTAATAATGATTTCCAAATGAATTGGCCGTTTTTAAACGATTATACACAATGATTCGTCAATTCAAATAAGTGGTTCACTTAAACATATATATTTGTTTAATGGACGGTAAAGTGAAACGAATAAATGAACGCCACAAAGCTCTTTTGCTTTGGCCAGCCCAAAGTGGTCGAGGTATATATCGCGGGCGCCCGCGCGCGCGAGATATGCAGAACACAGCGAGAATGTGAATGTATGTGTCCCTTCTTTTGCATGAAAAAAGAAGAAAAAAAAAACAAAATTCACAACGCCGTATGTAGATTTTCAGTGTTTTTTCGCTGCTGCTGCTGCTGTTGTTGTTGTTGCTTCTTTTTTTGTTCGGCTTTGTACAACTTGGTCAGTTATATGATATACATTCGTGAAATGCACACGGTATGTTTAGACATTGACATTGAACACATTAATGTGTATACAAACTGAGTTGCATTACAAAATACATACCAAAAGGCATTATTATCCGACCTGTTCAATCTGTTGCGTGAGTTCCAGTCATTAAATTACTATTTAAGAGCTTGTTGTAAATAGGCGATTAAACGCTAAAAAGTGGCTCAGTATGAAAAAGAAACAACAACAACATAGGCAGAGAAAGATACAGGGAGAGAGAGAGAGATAGAGAGAGAGCAAGCGAGAAAGAGAGAGTAAAGAGCAAGAGAGTGAAATAAGAAGCAGCACACATAACTACAACGCATCAAACCCCAAATGATACACACACACACACGTTTAATTATATTTAATTTCCATCTTGTTCTTTTTCATTCCCTTACACCTCTTTGTTTTGAATGTATGTTCCTTGCTAATCGGTCGTCCAGTGATAAGATAAATCGAATACGAACACAAGGAATGAACACACGAAAAAAAAATCAACCCAAAGAACATAAAAGAAACATCGACACAAACAAAAACAGAACGAACGCATTCGAACATTATTTGACGAAGGCTATTAAACGAATAAATATGAATAAACCAAAGGAAGGATTATTTCTTTATAAGATAATTGTATAATTAGCCACGACTAATGATCTGCAATTGTTTTGCTATGTTTGCATTATCATCGACATTATGGTTGATTTTTTTTTTCATCCAATAATACCAATATATATATATATATATATATATATATATCAAACACGTGATGCATATGATGGTGATTTAGCGTTGCATCGCCTCCTTTTTTTTGTTGTTGTTGTTGTATTTTGTTGGCCGTTTTGTTTTCGCTTGATCGATCGAAGATGGCATCATTATCGTACAACAATTGATCAGACTACCATGTAATTATTTGGTTTTCAATTTAAATAAAGTGGAACTTAATTTCCGATGACCAATTATAACGTTTTTGTTGTTGTTGTTCTTGTTGTACAAGGATGAGAAAAGCGAAATTGCACAATTGTTCGCATTTAATTTTGTGAGACAGGTTGTGAGCTCATTGAACGGATTTTAATAGGCCAATGCCTGTGCAGTAAATTAAGAAAAAGAAGAAATGCACTTCAAATTTAAGTTATTTTTGTTAACATTAACTAAACCACTTTGTTTTCCTTTCTGTCTCATTATTGATCCTTGTTGAAAATGTGGCAATAATTTTATATGACTAAATATAATCTTTTTCATTACATCCAATTCTCCCCAGTGTATTTCAACAAACCAGCAAAAACCCTTAATTTACACACAGCGTTATCCAATCGATAACAGTTTGTATTTGTGGATTTTGTCGACATATTCGACAAATCAAATTTCGAGACAACAAAACTAAGAAAAATTTCAACAACAACAACGAAAATACACATGCCTTTGATTAAATTGCTTTCATGTGAAGTTGGATCTCCTTCCTTTCTCCCTATAATGCATTTGAAATTTGAAAATTATACGGTTGCGTCCCTCTTAAATAATGATCAAATTAGATTGAAAAGATGAACCGAACGGAAAAAGAGGCGCGCGAGAGAGAGAGAGAGAACATTGAAAAAAACACAGACCACGCATTCGAAACCAAACAACCTGCAGATAAATTATTTAATAGCCAAAAATTATCAAATATGATTTGGGCATATTAAAAAGTCATTATAAACATTTTTCTAGTTAAAAGCAAATTCAAATGTGAAACGAATGCTCAAGCCTTTCACAGAGAGCGAGACAGACGAGCTTGGTTCTCGAAAAAATTGTTAAACGATTTGGCCATAAAGATTAACACACAGACACATATCATCATATATTCAGCACACCACTTCCAAAATCAGCCACTTGATTGAGGCTTACACACGCAAACCATGTATTTAAATGATGCACAAATTTATACCATCGAATTTTCTAATGATACCCGGCTTCAGCAACAACACCAAAAAAAACCGCCGAAATTCGGATTAATGAATGCCTCATCAATGGAAGGTAGTAATTGAATATCCGAACAAAAAAAAAGCGAACTGGTTTTGTTATGTTTTGTTAAGAGCACCAATTTGCACATTGTATTTGTGGCCAATTTATCACGCATCTTATCACTGAACATGACATTATAAATTGAAACTTACTATTTCGTATCAAAAAATGATAAAAATGAATACTTGGAATGTTTCAAAATCAGGTCATAATGTAAATGTTTGGATCAACATTGCTAATAAATCGTTGAACAAAAAAAAAACGATCATTTGCATGAAATTCCGTCGATGGATTGAATTTTTAACAGTAAATTAGATAAATATTAGGCAAGACTGATTAAACCGCCTGATTTAACCACCGTGTCTTTTACACACCTGATTTGGTATCGTCTTTTGAATAATTTCATGTGATTTGTGATTACGGAGCTGTGATTTATGACCCGGTGTCAAACATTATCAGTTATTAGTTACTAACTGATCATTTAAACATATTGAAATTTGTAAGTGACAAATTGTTTAAATATTATACGATATGTTATTTCGATATTTCTGATGGAACAGGGTTAGCAATCTAGTTTTTGTTTTATATGGTTACTTTTTGAATTGAAACATAATTTCCATGAATAAAGGAGGAATTTATGAATAGTGTGAAAACTATATCTACATTTCTACATACCATTACCTAAAACATGGCGCCAAATCTGAAAATTTCATTGGCCGAATTATATTACAATAATATTCACAATTTATTACACAAATAACCAAAAATATATTAAGTTTGCAATGCCACTTTTGCTTAAATTTCGAATGAGTGTTTTTTTTCCTCTTGAAAATTAAATATTATTAAATCATCGTGATCGTTCTAACCTCTAACAAAAAAAAAAAAAAAAAAATCCGAACCCATCTGAGTCGGATTCCCAAAAAAAATCAAATGTTTTACGGATTTGAAAGGCTCTTGTTTTATGTGTATGACGTGAATCTTAACACATATAAATCATAATTTATTTGAAATCCTGGCACCTAAATTATACGCTTTGAATGTATTATAAGGTTAATTTATAAGACCTTAATGAAAGATCATTAAAATATAAAGGAGCACCATCGCAAAACAAAAACAGAGAAAGAAAACACAACAACAAAAACAACAGAACAGAAATGAAAAGGGAAATCGGCGAAAAAGTTATTAAATACATAACAAAGTTAACCGAACTACTCAATGACTACAAGGCATCGAATGTAAAAAAAAAACTGTTGCGATAGTGGAGTGGAGCACGCTCGATGCAGAAGTGCTCCAGAATTTTATATTCTCACATGCGTTGCATTATTTTTAAGCTCTTGTATCGTTGCAACTTTTGTTTATACGATTATTTTTTTTTAGAATCGCATCGGTTCATTTATATTTTTGTTGTTATTTCTTTCGTTTCAGTCACTGTTTTTTTTTCGCTGAAGTTTTGTTGTATTCTTCATGTTGTTACGGCTGCTGTTATCTGCTGTCCGTTTTGTTCGCCTCTGAGTTTTTCTCTACTCCTTATTTTCGTTTTTCTTTCGCATTCAACAGCATCGGTTGTTGTTGTTGTTGTATTTTTTTTCGTTTTCGTGGATGCTTTCATTAATATCAGTTATTCATTTTCAGCGATTACCTCAAGATCATGCTTAACCCACCAGATCATTTGTACAACAAAGCCATCAAGCAAATAAAAAGAAATCTCTCAACACGTCCTGAAAGGCGTTTTATCTCTTTTGTTTATTACAAACGATACACACACACACACAAACATATATATATATATATATATATATATTCAATATTATATGTATATTGATGCATATACATACCCAGATGGTAGAGAATATAAGCGACTCTTTGGTTTTTCGTTTTGTGTTTAATGTTATATAATTCATTGGGCTGGCAAATATTGGTGGAGTGAAATGGCAATGAAAATGTATGTTCGTGTGTAACACAGATTTTCACAGTGTTGTTACATGTTTGAATTAAGTGCAAAGAGTGCAGCTCCATTTGGTTCAAACATTTTTTTTTAGAGCAGATGATGTGAAACTTCTACCATTTGCATGAATTAATTTCATGAAAAAAATGCTTACACTCGGATGCAGATAATCTGGATAAGGAAAGGGTTCAATGGCCTAGTTACGCAGGGTTTAAATTATAAAATCAACATCATTTATGTAAGACTTTATATTGATAGTTTTGATGAATTACTATATTAAATACATGTATATACTTTTCGAATCACATTGTATGGCCTTAGTTACCAACTTCCAGGAGCTAAATTGTACACAAGAATTCATACTATTTTACAAAACAACAAACCAACTTATACCACACTGAAGCAATTAACTATAAAATATATTTTTAATTATTAGTGTATAAGAATGATTGAGTTTCTCTTTGTCTCTTTCTTGTTGGCAACACTCGAGTGTTTGTGATTTTTTGTGTCGACCAACATTCCTTTGCCCATAATCTCCATGTGGTTTTGAAAATGTGAATCAAATTGAATAAGGAGGCTACGGAAATGAAGAGAATGTTGTAAATTGAGTGGGGCAATTTATCAACGAATAATAGGGATAATGAATTTTGATGACCAGATGATCACACACACACACACACACACACACACACACACACACACCTCAAATCAGAGACTTGACTTTAGAATGAGGAATGGATGGAAACGAGCGGAAAAGTAGAGCATATCATTAACACATAGGTGAAATATGTTTACCGATGTATTCGACATGGGCCATTTTTCAAGCCATAAAAAGCCGTTTGTCTTCTTCACACATTTTATATATACGAAACGATGTGATCGACTTTATCTATTTATAAAATTAAATGAAAATGAAAAAAAAAAACAGCAACAACAACAACAACAACACTAAGAAACCGAACTAAACATGAAATTATAGCTGTTGTGGTAATATAAACAGCCTTATGAAGCTGGCAGGCTGGCCAGTGTGATAGACACACACATAAAAGTAATAATTTTATTTTCCACAAACAAACCGTTTTCGGTTTTTGATTGTAATCGCTCGTTAATAAATTAACGCTTTTTAAAGCATTGTCTATTCATTTTTTTTCGCTCTCTCTCTCTCTCTCTCTCTCTCTCCAGTGTTTGTTTCGATTCGTTAAAATGGTGGTGTTGTTGTTTTTGATTTTTGATTTGGAATTGGATGAGGACGAAGAGAATGGGCCAATAACAATCATATCTAGTGTGGTGTACATTAAAAAGCCGTTTTCTACTTTTCATCACACCACACAATGGGAATCATTCGAAATAACGAAAAATAATTAGAGGTTTCGCACTCACTAACCGCCAATTCTTCAAAACACGAACAACAACAACAATTTAAGCTCAACGATGTTATTTATCCGCAAGACACAATTCCAATGAAAACCAATTCATTCCATTCGAATGCGCGGGGGAAATTTTTTATCTTTGAAATTTGATCATAATTATGCAATTCATGAGTGAATCTAATGGGATTTTAATTGCCAATTCAATAATAAAAACAAAAACACACACGCACACATATCAAAATCGTTGATATACAAATGAAAATTCCAAACATTACGCTTTCAAAAAGACAATTTCACTGTTCGATCGTTTGTATTTGCCCTCAAATGGCAAACAATATTTGAATTTTTTTTTTTTTTTTTAGCTCATTGTGTACAAAGCCCAACAATTGAATCATTTTCAGTTTTCAAACTTTCAACAAGAAGTTTCTAGAGAAGTTTCGTATTATTTCAGGTGCGATTGAGCTCATGAACATTTTTTTTTCAAATTTACATTATTCTTATGAAAATATTTGTTTGAACATATTTTTATTATTATAAAAATGTTTTTCTAAACGACATTCTTGTACCAAAAAATAAAAAAAAGAATTTTGATTATTTTTCATAAAATAGCACCTGAAATATTTCACATCAACCCATTAAGGTATACATGGCAAGGGTTCGTTGCATTTGTTTTGCATGCTTTAAATTGAATTATGAGGAATCATTTTGAAAGTCGAAATAAATTTTAAATAAACAAACAAATTTACGGTTTTCTCTGTACCGGGTGTTATCGCCATTCCAAAACCTATGGCACTTCTTCTTGGTAAAAAAACATATAGAAGGAGATCGCATATTTTTTGCTTCTTTGTGCGATTTAACGAACCTAAAAAAAAGCCGTTTTCGGTTAACCATCTTAAGTGACATTTTTGACGAAAATCAGCATTTTATCCCATCATTCTATACCATTTAATTGTATATGAATTCCATACTTCGGGCATAAGTAAATAATTGAAAGGAGACAAATTGACAATATGCGAGTAATTGGGATCCTTTGTTCCAATATGTCATCTATATATATATGTGTGTGTGTTTCTCTGAGTGTGTCAGTGTGTGTGTGTGTGTGAGTTTCTTTTTGTGTATTTCATCTTCTTCATTCTCGTTCGCTTCTAATTCAGACTTTTTAGAATTGATCATAAGTAGGGAATAAGATCGCAATAGAATGAGAAGAGGTATCGGTTACTGTAACTATCGCTTATTACCTGCAAACCTATAGATCATAACAATGACTTACAAAGAAGCAAGCCTGGAGAGCAAAACGAAACATGGATCTTCTTTTTCTGTTGCTTCAAGAGTTCAGATGCGATTTATTTTGTGAATACAAGATTAAGAAATTAACACTGTAACGAATTATCTAGGTCTGGTTAGTGTGATTGGTATAAGCTGGTGTTGCCTTCTGTAAATTCTCTATTGCAAAAAAAAAGAAGAAACAATAACAACAAAATTGTGCATTTTAAACGGATCACTGTATTTGTATGTTTAAGCCTTTCAGTGGCAATGGATTTTTGTTTTGTTAGTATTTTTGCAATCATTTGTTCATCATCATCTTCTTCTTCTTCTGCTTCTTTCTTCATTTCTTGTGTCTGTCAATTTTTCAGCCATTTACACATCTCACGTTTAGGTATCAATTTCAGCAAATTTTCTTAGCCCATTTAAAATAAACAAAATCTTCGTTTAACTCATTAAAATGATATCGGTTACGATAACACCAACCCCGATCTTTTTTTTAAATCCCCATACTTAGTTCATTGAGGTTCGGGATGCAACCTCCTTATGACTTTACAACACCACTTTTATTATTATTTTTTACATCTTAATTTTTTGACCTATTTCCAATTTTCTCCCCGAGTTACCCCCCATCCACCATCTGTGAATTGTGTGCTTTGTGGTTTTTTTCACCGCAGCGAAACTGAAAAGCATCCTTTAACAACAAAACTAGAGTTAGCCTCCGAGATCTTAATTCAGTTCAACAGATTTCTCACAAAAAACCCCCACCTCACTCCTTAATTATTAACTGGGGGGGTTATCCCACAACCAACCCAACAAGAAGCCCCAACCGTCCTGATTTTCAGAACGAATTGACAACAAAAACATAAAAAAACTAACAGAACGCCCCAAAAAAAAAACAGCCACTACGATGACGAAACATACCAAATATTCAAAATGAAAACGCGCACCATAGCCAGAATAGGAGGATGGTTATGCCATACTAAAAGTTTATACACAACCCCAAACAACACACCGCCAACAGCGCGACCTAGCCCCAAGAGAACACGGCTCGCTAATCCAATCGACGGTTAAGATAACACAGTGGGAGTCTCGCTAACAATGGGTTGGGGGGGGGGGGGTGTCAAAGTTTAGGTGTTTTTTGAGGGGGGGGTGTGTATGGGTGTTGTCTAATCTAGTTCATCATTTATTATTGTGGTGATCAACTTCTGTTTATGTGTGGTAAAACATATCAAAAATAGTACCGCAAAAAATTCAATCTAAATTTTCTTATAAGACAAAAGCTAAAAAACTAAACAAAACCGCGATATATCTTTCAAAGTGTTACATGCAAAAACGCAAGCGAAGAGCTGTGTTAGACATTCAGATGCGATGATAGAAATGTGAAGTTTGGTCTATGCGAGTGTGCGTAAGTCACTGCGCATACAAGACAATAGCTTACCTGGTACACCTACCGGGGTACTCACTCTGTTCAAGTTCTTGGTCCACATCCAACCTATAGCAAACGACTCACAATAAAAAAACACAATCCATAAATAGGAACAAAAGCGTCAAAAAGCAAAGACACAATTCAAAAACGGAAATCATGAAAATGAATAGCACTTCTTAAATTAGATTACATTCCAAAGCAATCCAGCAATCTTCTGAGGTCTGGCCTTCAATTAATAATAATCAAATCGAGATTTAAACCAAATCAAATAAACAAACCCACATTTATATTAACTAGAAATATAAACAAAGTAATTACATCATCAAGATGATAGTTATCAGTATTACAAAATGATGAAAAAAAAACAGCATTCAACACAAAAAAAAACAAAAAAAAAAAAATAAAAAAACAACTAAAAAAAACAAAAAGAAAGCGGTACTAATTGTATTTTCATTTTTTTAATTAATTTATTAAAAAAGAATCGTATATCAGACAGATCGACTCTCCAAACAACAAAACAACGATCAACGCCACATCTGATTAAAGCATAAAAGAAAAAAAATAAGAAAAAAAATTATAAATACTAAACAAAAACGACAATAAAAAAAAAAAAAAAACAGTTGAAACCGAAAAATTTATTCTCATCGTAACAAGCACACGCGACGTTAAAAATGCGGAGGTAATAACAAACAATTATGCATACCTGCTCCACGTAGCCTTTGTGTGAAACAAGTCGAGCGCAATATAAAAGCAGGGGGGGGGGGGGGGGGGGGGGGGGGGGGGGGGGGGGGGGGGGGGGGGGGGGGGGGGGGGGGGGGTGTTTTTTTGTGTTGTTTTCCGCATGCACTCACAAAAGCCGCGTATCCAGGAGTAATTCTAAAAACCCGAAACCCGCGCACGCAGCACAAATATCCACCAACATTCAAACCACCCCATAAAAACAGAAAAATATCTAGGAACATCAATTAGACAACAAAATCCAACCACGCCCACACCACCCCCAGCAAAACCACACCCAACACTTATATAAACCCCACTCCCCGTAACACTCTCGCCAGGTTAAAAATTAAACTAATAAATATTAAAGAAATTGAAAAACATACGTCACCGGGGTCCACACCATAAGCAAACAAATAAACCAACAAGGAACCAAACAAAGCAATAGGCATAAATCCAAACGCACTCCAATCGCCAGAGCATAACCCAACTCCAATCCACCCCAACGATAATGAAATCATAAACGAACACTCCAGTATCATCCTCCCGAAACAAACCCCAAAACACAACTACCAACCAACGATACAATTTTTTTTTAACAAAAATACCACAAATTAAAATTTTATAATTATAATTATTAATATGGGAGCTATTTGGAATTTGTATTTGAACTAGTGAAACTACACTCAATATACACACAACGATCACTTAATTTTAGTGTGCGGTTTCGGATTGATTAGTATTCATTTTTTCTAAATGGAACTATCAACGATAACCAAGCCCATTGGCAAAAAAAAAAGAAACGCAAATTAACAAACAAACAGACAGATCAAACCGAACAACAAACAAACAACCAATCACCCACCAAGAACAAACACGCCACCACCCATCCAACACAAAAAACAAACAAAAACAACCAAAAATTATAATTAACAAAAAATAAAGCAAAACAGAAAACCTACACCCAGAGTAAATGTCAAACACTTAAAGCGGACACGTGCGTGAATTTAAAGATTATGAAATACGATAAAGCAATCATTTTCCTCCCCATTTTTTTTAAAATATTTTAATTTAAATTAAAAAAAAAAAAATTAATTTTAAAATAAAATTTGAAATTATATAAAACAAAAATTTTGTTAAAATAATTTTATTTAAAAAAAAAAAAAAAAAAAAACAGTTTTTTTTTTTTTTTTTATTTTCCATTTAGGGCCAGGGGGGGAGAGAAAAGGAGAGCGCAAGGTAAAGTGTGGTAGATCAAGGAAAGGGCACATTTAAGTAAAAGATAGAGGACAAGGCAACATGGCATTAGAGGGAAGGAAGGGGGGGGGAAAGAGGGGGGAAAGGGGGAGAAGTAGAGACACGCTACTCTAACTAAACGGCCTATACAATCTCAGTTCTTTGTGACACTATAATATGTAGTTGGCTCAAAAAAAAAAAACACCGCATACAACAGAAAATAACACACCTCAAAAAAAAACAAAAAGTTGCTCAAAAAAAACAAAAACAAAAAAAAAAAAACCGCAAAACCCGCCATTTCATCTCAAACAACGGTAGGAATGACTACAATAACGTATAAATATGAATTGTGATTGTCTTTATGATATTATGAAATGATCAGGGAAATTATTTATGTGTGTGTGTATGTGTTTCGGTGCTTTATTTTTGGTTTTTACAGTTTTGTATACGAATGCAACGGGGCCACTTTTTTAATAGCGGTCAACTTTAACGCCGCACAACAACAACAACACCGACAAATGTACTCATTTTTTTTTTTATTTTATAATAAAATCAAATGCGCTCTACGAAAATGATGGTCTTTACGATTGGGACGAGAGCACATGCTGAAAATGTGTGTTCGAAATTGTTGTACAGCATTTGGAGCTATAAATTGTGGCCAAGAGTTATGTTTTTTGCTGTCTTAAAGGATATTCACTCTAAACTAGAACAACAACAAAATTCAACTGGAAAATCGTTTACATATTCCAGTGCTACACATGACTTAATGTATCATTTGGACACACAAAAAATCTAACAAAAATGGTCAATTCATGAAAATCATTGAATTTTGGCTGGATTTTTAAATAAAGTTGACAACAATTGTTTCCGTATGAAATTTTAGATCAAATCAAATGCACATTTCGATTTGGCTGCGAGAAAAATGTTGTTCTATTTTCAATGGGTTTCGATCTAAGTATTTACTTTAGAAGTTATTTTTGATGAATTACATGTTTTTAAAACTTTGGCATTCTTTTGACCTTAAACATGCACTGTAGCGTTGATGCGTACGAATGGTTTTTTATTGTTCGGTTAGGGTTTCTGGTTTAACGGGCCAATTTTCAATGAAATTGAATACGTTAACCACAATTCACATGTGATAATTTGATTTTTCCCCCCCCGAAAATCCAAGTGAATCGAACATTTTAACCAGATTTGATGTTGACAACAAAAACATACTGCTTACTACTTTTGGGATGTGATTATCAAGTGGCAGCAATAGAAGTGAATAGAAGTGCAAAATGTTTGCCATTTTATTATTGGTTTGGTGCAGCCAAACAACGACAAAAAAAAAACAACAAGAGGATTGCCTACAAATAGCAACATCTTTTAATCGGTAAATTGTCGCCCGAAATTTTATTGGTTGTATCATTTTTCCATTTGATTTTATTGACATCGAAGAGAAATAAGAAATTGTAACGATTGCATAAGGCAACTGTTATTGATTTTTTGTTCTTTTTTTGTGTGTTTGCAAATGCGTCAACAATCATCGTATGTGGTGTGTTATCACCACCTCCCTGTGTGCAAATATTATTTGCATATAGAAGAATTTGCTAGCATTTTAAAGTTTTTTTTTGTTCAAGTGGGCACGCGCACACACACACGCGCTCCCTCAATATGTTTCGAACTTTTTATTTTTATGTGACTTAAGAAGTACGAAAATCCAAAATCGATGCAACAAAATTATGTAATAAAATTGCACATAAACAAAATTGAATTTCCGAAAATCGCTCAACTGGGAACCATTGAATCCCAAGTCAATTATTGTTATTTCAAGAGTTGCTAAAACCGTGTATGCCCAATCGCAATCGGTTTGGCTGTGTTTTGTGATAGGCTATTATTTTCATTTCGGTATCGATAGCTTATAAAATGGTTTGATTTTTTTGTTTGTTTGGTTTCCTTTTGTCGCAAAAATTGTAAACAGATTATTTGAAAGATTTTCACATGAGGTAGAAAGATTTTCATATGCAAACAAATTAAGTGGAGTTGTGTGTTAAAAACGTTCACAGAATTGTATTGGCAAATGGTTTCAATCAGCTAGTTAAATCGAAACAGCCTATTCAATGGTCTTTCAATGTTCATAACATATTGAATTTTTTGTTTTGGGGGGGGGGGGGGGAGGGTTGTTTCCCAAAAATGTGTGAATATTGAGACATTTAATTCGGAAATGAAAATGGGATACAATTTTGGTTTGGGGGGCCAGCCTCAAAATAACTATATCATTCAAGTAAAATGTCAATGTATTTGTTGATGGGTCAAGTAGAATACTTCAATGGAATGCTAGCTGTGTGTGTATTTGCCTGGGTTTGATCAATTTAAATCGTATAAGTGTCTTATGAAATTCCATTGAAACAACAAAAAAAAACTCTTCAATTCGATTAGAGCTTGATTATGTAAATCATTTGGTTCAATCAGGTTGAAAGGCACATCATTTGGTACGTATTAAGCATTGGATCGGATTAATAAATCAACTGATTAAATACAATTCAACAAACGAAATGCTGCTCACTACACACAAGAATAAATGAAGGCAAACAAAAAAAAATTGAGAGAAATATGAGTACTTAAAATAAATCATCGACATTAGTTAGCCGAAGACTTATTTCGAAATGAACACCGGCTTAACAAAGCACACGATTTAGAAATAATTATTTTGTTATTCGGATTGCTTTTTATTTTTCGTCTTCTGAGTCACATCGATATTATCCACACAGATTGATTACCTCAATCAAGACAGCTCCAAGTGATAATAATTATAATGATATCGACAATATTAACGAATTAGTGTACATAACATAGATATATCGTTGATTATATTCATCGATCGTTTTTTGAGGGTATTGTATACCATCTATAGATGATGAGCATTTAGCTTAAGACAATGCCTAGTGACAATAATGATCAAAGCTCATATAAACCCCGGTTTGAAATGGTCATTTTCATCCATGGCGATTGGAAAGATGGTGGCGTGCGTCACATGTGTACAATGGCAACCAATTTAAAGACACGCGATCTAGTGTTATCTCTCTCAGAGGGAGGGGGGGGGGGGCAGGGGGACAGGGGAAGGGGGGGGGTGGGGGGGGGGGGGGGCGGGGGGGAAGACACGGGAGGGGCGGGGGGGGGACGGTTGGAGCAGCGGGGGAGGGGGGGAAAGAGGAGATAAGATACACTAGGAATCTCGCGATAGTCTTTAAATTGGTTGCCATTGTACACATGTGACGCACGCCACCATCTTTCCAATCGCCATGGATGAAAATGACCATTTCAAACCGGGGTTTATATGAGCTTTGATCATTATTGTCACTAGGCATTGTCTTAAGCTAAATGCTCATCATCTATAGATGGTATACAATACCCTCAAAAAACGATCGATGAATATAATCAACGATATATCTATGTTATGTACACTAATTCGTTAATATTGTCGATATCATTATAATTATTATCACTTGGAGCTGTCTTGATTGAGGTAATCAATCTGTGTGGATAATATCGATGTGACTCAGAAGACGAAAAATAAAAAGCAATCCGAATAACAAAATAATTATTTCTAAATCGTGTGCTTTGTTAAGCCGGTGTTCATTTCGAAATAAGTCTTCGGCTAACTAATGTCGATGATTTATTTTAAGTACTCATATTTCTCTCAATTTTTTTTTGTTTGCCTTCATTTATTCTTGTGTGTAGTGAGCAGCATTTCGTTTGTTGAATTGTATTTAATCAGTTGATTTATTAATCCGATCCAATGCTTAATACGTACCAAATGATGTGCCTTTCAACCTGATTGAACCAAATGATTTACATAATCAAGCTCTAATCGAATTGAAGAGTTTTTTTTTGTTGTTTCAATGGAATTTCATAAGACACTTATACGATTTAAATTGATCAAACCCAGGCAAATACACACACAGCTAGCATTCCATTGAAGTATTCTACTTGACCCATCAACAAATACATTGACATTTTACTTGAATGATATAGTTATTTTGAGGCTGGCCCCCCAAACCAAAATTGTATCCCATTTTCATTTCCGAATTAAATGTCTCAATATTCACACATTTTTGGGAAACAACCCTCCCCCCCCCCCCCCCCAAAACAAAAAATTCAATATGTTATGAACATTGAAAGACCATTGAATAGGCTGTTTCGATTTAACTAGCTGATTGAAACCATTTGCCAATACAATTCTGTGAACGTTTTTAACACACAACTCCACTTAATTTGTTTGCATATGAAAATCTTTCTACCTCATGTGAAAATCTTTCAAATAATCTGTTTACAATTTTTGCGACAAAAGGAAACCAAACAAACAAAAAAATCAAACCATTTTATAAGCTATCGATACCGAAATGAAAATAATAGCCTATCACAAAACACAGCCAAACCGATTGCGATTGGGCATACACGGTTTTAGCAACTCTTGAAATAACAATAATTGACTTGGGATTCAATGGTTCCCAGTTGAGCGATTTTCGGAAATTCAATTTTGTTTATGTGCAATTTTATTACATAATTTTGTTGCATCGATTTTGGATTTTCGTACTTCTTAAGTCACATAAAAATAAAAAGTTCGAAACATATTGAGGGAGCGCGTGTGTGTGTGCGCGTGCCCACTTGAACAAAAAAAAACTTTAAAATGCTAGCAAATTCTTCTATATGCAAATAATATTTGCACACAGGGAGGTGGTGATAACACACCACATACGATGATTGTTGACGCATTTGCAAACACACAAAAAAAGAACAAAAAATCAATAACAGTTGCCTTATGCAATCGTTACAATTTCTTATTTCTCTTCGATGTCAATAAAATCAAATGGAAAAATGATACAACCAATAAAATTTCGGGCGACAATTTACCGATTAAAAGATGTTGCTATTTGTAGGCAATCCTCTTGTTGTTTTTTTTTTGTCGTTGTTTGGCTGCACCAAACCAATAATAAAATGGCAAACATTTTGCACTTCTATTCACTTCTATTGCTGCCACTTGATAATCACATCCCAAAAGTAGTAAGCAGTATGTTTTTGTTGTCAACATCAAATCTGGTTAAAATGTTCGATTCACTTGGATTTTCGGGGGGGGAAAAATCAAATTATCACATGTGAATTGTGGTTAACGTATTCAATTTCATTGAAAATTGGCCCGTTAAACCAGAAACCCTAACCGAACAATAAAAAACCATTACGATCAACGCAACAGTGCATGTTTAAGGTCAAAAGAATGCCAAAGTTTTAAAAACATGTAATTCATCAAAAATAACTTCTAAAGTAAATACTTTAGATCGAAACCCATTGAAAATAGAACAACATTTTTCTCGCAGCCAAATCGAAATGTGCATTCGATTTGATCTAAAATTTCATACGGAAACAATTGTTGTCAACTTTATTTAAAAATCCAGCCAAAATTCAATGATTTTCATGAATTGACCATTTTTGTTAGATTTTTTGTGTGTCCAAATGATACATTAAGTCATGTGTAGCACTGGAATATGTAAACGATTTTCCAGTTGAATTTTGTTGTTGTTCTAGTTTAGAGTGAATATCCTTTAAGACAGCAAAAACATAACTCTTGGCCACAATTTATAGCTCCAAATGCTGTACAACAATTTCGAACACACATTTTCAGCATGTGCTCTCGTCCCAATCGTAAAGACCATCATTTTCGTAGAGCGCATTTGATTTTATTATAAAATAAAAAAAAAATGAGTACATTTGTCGGTTGTTGTTGTTGTGCGGCGTTAAAGTTGACCGCTATTAAAAAAGTGGCCCGTTGCATGCGTATACAAAACTGTAAAAACCAAAAATAAAGCACGAAACACATACACACACACATAATAATTTCCTGATCATTTCATAATATCATAAAGACATCACAATTCATATTTATACGTTATTGTAGTCATTCCTACCGTTGTTTGAGATGAATGGCGGGTTTTGCGGTTTTTGAGCACACAAAGAACTGGTATCGGTCTAAATGGAAAAACTGTTTTTTTAAATAAAATTAAAAATGGGAAATGATGTATCAAGCACGTGCTAAGTGGATTCATTTTGAAATATGGTATTTCATGTGTACTTTTTTTCTTTTTGCTTTATTTATTTTAATATAATTTTGGTTGTTGTTGTTGTTGTTGTTGTGTTCTGTCGGTTTTTAATTGCGTTTCTTTTGCAAGTGTGTAATAATAATAATCCACACACTAAAAGTGAGTCAGTCACACATCTTCAATAGATCACTGATAAAACGGTTGAATTTTCTGTGTGTATGAGTGTGTTGTATTTTATGATTCTTTATTATTTTTCTTTCTTCACTTCATTTCATTTAATTAAGCGAGTTGCGCGACTTTTCAACAACCAATTTTTGGCTAAAATTGTACCGCATTTACTGCCATGAATAAATGTTCAACTGTTTTTTTTTGTTCGTGTGTTTATTTTCTTATTTTTTTCTTTATGCTTTATCGATGGTTGTTGATCGATCTTCATACGAATTAAAAATGAAATACAATAGCCGCTTTCTTTTTGTTGTTTTTTTTTGTTGTTCAATGCTGTTTTTTTTTCATCATTTTGAATACTGATAACTATCATCTTGATGATGTAATTACTTTGTTTATATTTCTAGTTAATATAAATGTGGGTTTGTTATTTGATTTGGTTTAAATCTCGATTTGATTATTATTAATTGAAGGCCAGACCTCAGAAGATTGCTGGATTGCTTTGGAATGTAATCTAATTTAAGAAGTGCTATTCATTTTCATGATTTCCGTTGATTATTGTCTATATGGATTGGACCAGAGAACAGAGAGACCAGTGACCATAAGAATCGCATCGACCACTTCACATCATCGCACTGAATCTAACAAGCTCTCGCGTTTTGTAACACTTTGAAAGATATATCGCGGTTTTGTTTTGTTTTTTTTTTCTAGAAATTAGATGAATGCGGTTCTTTTGATATTTACCAACTAAACAGTTGATCAATAAAGTGAACTGTAAAACACAATAATTTTTACCTATTGTTTAAACCATATGGCACATTTCATTTTGATTTTTGGTTTTTTTCGTCATCGTCTGGCTGTTTTTCTTTTAAAGTTAAGAATGCTTTTCACGTGAAAAACAAAAACACAAATCACAGAGTGAAAAGTCAAAAGAGTGCACCAAACAATGAAAAATCCGTAACCGATATCATTTTAATGAGTTAAACGAAGATTTTGTTTATTTTAAATGGGCTAAGAAAATTTGCTGAAATTGATACCTAAACGTGAGATGTGTAAATGGCTGAAAAATTGACAGACACAAGAAATGAAGAAAGAAGCAGAAGAAGAAGAAGATGATGATGAACAAATGATTGCAAAAATACTAACAAAACAAAAATCCATTGCCACTGAAAGGCTTAAACATACAAATACAGTGATCCGTTTAAAATGCACAATTTTGTTGTTATTGTTTCTTCTTTTTTTTTGCAATAGAGAATTTACAGAAGGCAACACCAGCTTATACCAATCACACTAACCAGACCTAGATAATTCGTTACAGTGTTAATTTCTTAATCTTGTATTCACAAAATAAATCGCATCTGAACTCTTGAAGCAACAGAAAAAGAAGATCCATGTTTCGTTTTGCTCTCCAGGCTTGCTTCTTTGTAAGTCATTGTTATGATCTATAGGTTTGCAGGTAATAAGCGATAGTTACAGTAACCGATACCTCTTCTCATTCTATTGCGATCTTATTCCCTACTTATGATCAATTCTAAAAAGTCTGAATTAGAAGCGAACGAGAATGAAGAAGATGAAATACACAAAAAGAAACTCACACACACACACACACTGACACACTCAGAGAAACACACACACATATATATATAGATGACATATTGGAACAAAGGATCCCAATTACTCGCATATTGTCAATTTGTCTCCTTTCAATTATTTACTTATGCCCGAAGTATGGAATTCATATACAATTAAATGGTATAGAATGATGGGATAAAATGCTGATTTTCGTCAAAAATGTCACTTAAGATGGTTAACCGAAAACGGCTTTTTTTTAGGTTCGTTAAATCGCACAAAGAAGCAAAAAATATGCGATCTCCTTCTATATGTTTTTTTACCAAGAAGAAGTGCCATAGGTTTTGGAATGGCGATAACACCCGGTACAGAGAAAACCGTAAATTTGTTTGTTTATTTAAAATTTATTTCGACTTTCAAAATGATTCCTCATAATTCAATTTAAAGCATGCAAAACAAATGCAACGAACCCTTGCCATGTATACCTTAATGGGTTGATGTGAAATATTTCAGGTGCTATTTTATGAAAAATAATCAAAATTCTTTTTTTTATTTTTTGGTACAAGAATGTCGTTTAGAAAAACATTTTTATAATAATAAAAATATGTTCAAACAAATATTTTCATAAGAATAATGTAAATTTGAAAAAAAAATGTTCATGAGCTCAATCGCACCTGAAATAATACGAAACTTCTCTAGAAACTTCTTGTTGAAAGTTTGAAAACTGAAAATGATTCAATTGTTGGGCTTTGTACACAATGAGCTAAAAAAAAAAAAAAAAATTCAAATATTGTTTGCCATTTGAGGGCAAATACAAACGATCGAACAGTGAAATTGTCTTTTTGAAAGCGTAATGTTTGGAATTTTCATTTGTATATCAACGATTTTGATATGTGTGCGTGTGTGTTTTTGTTTTTATTATTGAATTGGCAATTAAAATCCCATTAGATTCACTCATGAATTGCATAATTATGATCAAATTTCAAAGATAAAAAATTTCCCCCGCGCATTCGAATGGAATGAATTGGTTTTCATTGGAATTGTGTCTTGCGGATAAATAACATCGTTGAGCTTAAATTGTTGTTGTTGTTCGTGTTTTGAAGAATTGGCGGTTAGTGAGTGCGAAACCTCTAATTATTTTTCGTTATTTCGAATGATTCCCATTGTGTGGTGTGATGAAAAGTAGAAAACGGCTTTTTAATGTACACCACACTAGATATGATTGTTATTGGCCCATTCTCTTCGTCCTCATCCAATTCCAAATCAAAAATCAAAAACAACAACACCACCATTTTAACGAATCGAAACAAACACTGGAGAGAGAGAGAGAGAGAGAGAGAGAGCGAAAAAAAATGAATAGACAATGCTTTAAAAAGCGTTAATTTATTAACGAGCGATTACAATCAAAAACCGAAAACGGTTTGTTTGTGGAAAATAAAATTATTACTTTTATGTGTGTGTCTATCACACTGGCCAGCCTGCCAGCTTCATAAGGCTGTTTATATTACCACAACAGCTATAATTTCATGTTTAGTTCGGTTTCTTAGTGTTGTTGTTGTTGTTGTTGCTGTTTTTTTTTTCATTTTCATTTAATTTTATAAATAGATAAAGTCGATCACATCGTTTCGTATATATAAAATGTGTGAAGAAGACAAACGGCTTTTTATGGCTTGAAAAATGGCCCATGTCGAATACATCGGTAAACATATTTCACCTATGTGTTAATGATATGCTCTACTTTTCCGCTCGTTTCCATCCATTCCTCATTCTAAAGTCAAGTCTCTGATTTGAGGTGTGTGTGTGTGTGTGTGTGTGTGTGTGTGTGTGTGTGATCATCTGGTCATCAAAATTCATTATCCCTATTATTCGTTGATAAATTGCCCCACTCAATTTACAACATTCTCTTCATTTCCGTAGCCTCCTTATTCAATTTGATTCACATTTTCAAAACCACATGGAGATTATGGGCAAAGGAATGTTGGTCGACACAAAAAATCACAAACACTCGAGTGTTGCCAACAAGAAAGAGACAAAGAGAAACTCAATCATTCTTATACACTAATAATTAAAAATATATTTTATAGTTAATTGCTTCAGTGTGGTATAAGTTGGTTTGTTGTTTTGTAAAATAGTATGAATTCTTGTGTACAATTTAGCTCCTGGAAGTTGGTAACTAAGGCCATACAATGTGATTCGAAAAGTATATACATGTATTTAATATAGTAATTCATCAAAACTATCAATATAAAGTCTTACATAAATGATGTTGATTTTATAATTTAAACCCTGCGTAACTAGGCCATTGAACCCTTTCCTTATCCAGATTATCTGCATCCGAGTGTAAGCATTTTTTTCATGAAATTAATTCATGCAAATGGTAGAAGTTTCACATCATCTGCTCTAAAAAAAAATGTTTGAACCAAATGGAGCTGCACTTTTTGCACTTAATTCAAACATGTAACAACACTGTGAAAATCTGTGTTACACACGAACATACATTTTCATTGCCATTTCACTCCACCAATATTTGCCAGCCCAATGAATTATATAACATTAAAAACAAAACGAAAAACCAAAGAGTCGCTTATATTCTCTACCATCTGGGTATGTATATGCATCAATATACATATAATATTGAATATATATATATATATATATATATATGTTTGTGTGTGTGTGTATCGTTTGTAATAAACAAAAGAGATAAAACGCCTTTCAGGACGTGTTGAGAGATTTCTTTTTATTTGCTTGATGGCTTTGTTGTACAAATGATCTGGTGGGTTAAGCATGATCTTGAGGTAATCGCTGAAAATGAATAACTGATATTAATGAAAGCATCCACGAAAACGAAAAAAAATACAACAACAACAACAACCGATGCTGTTGAATGCGAAAGAAAAACGAAAATAAGGAGTAGAGAAAAACTCAGAGGCGAACAAAACGGACAGCAGATAACAGCAGCCGTAACAACATGAAGAATACAACAAAACTTCAGCGAAAAAAAAACAGTGACTGAAACGAAAGAAATAACAACAAAAATATAAATGAACCGATGCGATTCTAAAAAAAAATTATCGTATAAACAAAAGTTGCAACGATACAAGAGCTTAAAAAAAATGCAACGCATGTGAGAATATAAAATTCTGGAGCACTTCTGCATCGAGCGTGCTCCACTCCACTATCGCAACAGTTTTTTTTTTACATTCGATGCCTTGTAGTCATTGAGTAGTTCGGTTAACTTTGTTATGTATTTAATAACTTTTTCGCCGATTTCCCTTTTCATTTCTGTGCTGTTGTTTTTGTTGTTGTGTTTTCTTTCTCTGTTTTTGTTTTGCGATGGTGCTCCTTTATATTTTAATGATCTTTCATTAAGGTCTTATAAATTAACCTTATAATACATTCAAAGCGTATAATTTAGGTGCCAGGATTTCAAATAAATTATGATTTATATGTGTTAAGATTCACGTCATACACATAAAACAAGAGCCTTTCAAATCCGTAAAACATTTGATTTTTTTTGGGAATCCGACTCAGATGGGTTCGGATTTTTTTTTTTTTTTTTTTGTTAGAGGTTAGAACGATCACGATGATTTAATAATATTTAATTTTCAAGAGGAAAAAAACACTCATTCGAAATTTAAGCAAAAGTGGCATTGCAAACTTAATATATTTTTGGTTATTTGTGTAATAAATTGTGAATATTATTGTAATATAATTCGGCCAAAGAAATTTTCAGATTTGGCGCCATGTTTTAGGTAATGGTATGTAGAAATGTAGATATAGTTTTCACACTATTCATAAATTCCTCCTTTATTCATGGAAATTATGTTTCAATTCAAAAAGTAACCATATAAAACAAAAACTAGATTGCTAACCCTGTTCCATCAGAAATATCGAAATAACATATCGTATAATATTTAAACAATTTGTCACTTACAAATTTCAATATGTTTAAATGATCAGTTAGTAACTAATAACTGATAATGTTTGACACCGGGTCATAAATCACAGCTCCGTAATCACAAATCACATGAAATTATTCAAAAGACGATACCAAATCAGGTGTGTAAAAGACACGGTGGTTAAATCAGGCGGTTTAATCAGTCTTGCCTAATATTTATCTAATTTACTGTTAAAAATTCAATCCATCGACGGAATTTCATGCAAATGATCGTTTTTGTTTTTCAACGATTTATTAGCAATGTTGATCCAAACATTTACATTATGACCTGATTTTGAAACATTCCAAGTATTCATTTTTATCATTTTTTGATACGAAACAGTAAGTTTCAATTTATAATGTCATGTTCAGTGATAAGATGCGTGATAAATTGGCCACAAATACAATGTGCAAATTGGTGCTCTTAACAAAACATAACAAAACCAGTTCGCTTTTTTTTTGTTCGGATATTCAATTACTACCTTCCATTGATGAGGCATTCATTAATCCAAATTTCGGCGGTTTTTTTTTGGTGTTGTTGCTGAAGCCGGGTATCATTAGAAAATTCGATGGTATAAATTTGTGCATCATTTAAATACATGGTTTGCGTGTGTAAGCCTCAATCAAGTGGCTGATTTTGGAAGTGGTGTGCTGAATATATGATGATATGTGTCTGTGTGTTAATCTTTATGGCCAAATCGTTTAACAATTTTTTCGAGAACCAAGCTCGTCTGTCTCGCTCTCTGTGAAAGGCTTGAGCATTCGTTTCACATTTGAATTTGCTTTTAACTAGAAAAATGTTTATAATGACTTTTTAATATGCCCAAATCATATTTGATAATTTTTGGCTATTAAATAATTTATCTGCAGGTTGTTTGGTTTCGAATGCGTGGTCTGTGTTTTTTTCAATGTTCTCTCTCTCTCTCTCGCGCGCCTCTTTTTCCGTTCGGTTCATCTTTTCAATCTAATTTGATCATTATTTAAGAGGGACGCAACCGTATAATTTTCAAATTTCAAATGCATTATAGGGAGAAAGGAAGGAGATCCAACTTCACATGAAAGCAATTTAATCAAAGGCATGTGTATTTTCGTTGTTGTTGTTGAAATTTTTCTTAGTTTTGTTGTCTCGAAATTTGATTTGTCGAATATGTCGACAAAATCCACAAATACAAACTGTTATCGATTGGATAACGCTGTGTGTAAATTAAGGGTTTTTGCTGGTTTGTTGAAATACACTGGGGAGAATTGGATGTAATGAAAAAGATTATATTTAGTCATATAAAATTATTGCCACATTTTCAACAAGGATCAATAATGAGACAGAAAGGAAAACAAAGTGGTTTAGTTAATGTTAACAAAAATAACTTAAATTTGAAGTGCATTTCTTCTTTTTCTTAATTTACTGCACAGGCATTGGCCTATTGAAATCCGTTCAATGAGCTCACAACCTGTCTCACAAAATTAAATGCGAACAATTGTGCAATTTCGCTTTTCTCATCCTTGTACAACAAGAACAACAACAACAAAAACGTTATAATTGGTCATCGGAAATTAAGTTCCACTTTATTTAAATTGAAAACCAAATAATTACATGGTAGTCTGATCAATTGTTGTACGATAATGATGCCATCTTCGATCGATCAAGCGAAAACAAAACGGCCAACAAAATACAACAACAACAACAAAAAAAGGAGGCGATGCAACGCTAAATCACCATCATATGCATCACGTGTTTGATTGAATATATATATATATATATATATATTGGTATTATTGGATGAAAAAAAAATCAACCATAATGTCGATGATAATGCAAACATAGCAAAACAATTGCAGATCATTAGTCGTGGCTAATTATACAATTATCTTATAAAGAAATAATCCTTCCTTTGGTTTATTCATATTTATTCGTTTAATAGCCTTCGTCAAATAATGTTCGAATGCGTTCGTTCTGTTTTTGTTTGTGTCGATGTTTCTTTTATGTTCTTTGGGTTGATTTTTTTTTCGTGTGTTCATTCCTTGTGTTCGTATTCGATTTATCTTATCACTGGACGACCGATTAGCAAGGAACATACATTCAAAACAAAGAGGTGTAAGGGAATGAAAAAGAACAAGATGGAAATTAAATATAATTAAACGTGTGTGTGTGTATCATTTGGGGTTTGATGCGTGGTAGTTATGTGTGCTGCTTCTTATTTCACTCTCTTGCTCTTTACTCTCTCTTTCTCGCTTGCTCTCTCTCTATCTCTCTCTCTCTCCCTGTATCTTTCTCTGCCTATGTTGTTGTTGTTTCTTTTTCATACTGAGCCACTTTTTAGCGTTTAATCGCCTATTTACAACAAGCTCTTAAATAGTAATTTAATGACTGGAACTCACGCAACAGATTGAACAGGTCGGATAATAATGCCTTTTGGTATGTATTTTGTAATGCAACTCAGTTTGTATACACATTAATGTGTTCAATGTCAATGTCTAAACATACCGTGTGCATTTCACGAATGTATATCATATAACTGACCAAGTTGTACAAAGCCGAACAAAAAAAGAAGCAACAACAACAACAGCAGCAGCAGCAGCGAAAAACACTGAAAATCTACATACGGCGTTGTGAATTTTGTTTTTTTTTTTCTTCTTTTTTCATGCAAAAGAAGGGACACATACATTCACATTCTCGCTGTGTTCTGCATATCTCGCGCGCGCGGGCGCCCGCGATATATACCTCGACCACTTTGGGCTGGCCAAAGCAAAAGAGCTTTGTGGCGTTCATTTATTCGTTTCACTTTACCGTCCATTAAACAAATATATATGTTTAAGTGAACCACTTATTTGAATTGACGAATCATTGTGTATAATCGTTTAAAAACGGCCAATTCATTTGGAAATCATTATTAAATTACTTAGGCTGCAACGCGCTCCATCACAAATAAAATTACCCACTCCATTTCGAACGATACGATTTTGTGGAATTGAGTTTAGGGGCGCTTATCATTTATCATTGTTGGTGAGTTTGTGGAATTCATACGAAATATGTGTGAGACCATCCATGGCCATCCGTGCCAAAATCCATTATGCATTTCGTATTAAATTGTGGTCGGCTGGGCAGTTTTTGTTGTTGTTGTTGTTGTTGTTGCAAACTGTAAGTCATATCTGAAATGAAGACATTATTTCGCGTATCTCATTCTCTAGCAATTAAAATCACACACACACACACACACACTCACGCACATTTCACGATTGATTTTGTGTCAAAAACACTCTATGCTCCATTGCTCACAAGCAGGTGACACAATCTGCCGTAGGTTAAATTGAAAACCAAATTGATATGATTGTCATTTTCATGTCAATAAACTGTTCAAATGAAAGAAAATGAAAAACAAAAAATGTCAACAATTTGAGAATATCCGCAGGAAAGTAACAAATTAAAATGAAAACAAACCGAAATAATGTCGTTATTTAAAATCAAACGGAGCTTTAACACCCATTTTAACTGAACTGAATAACTGAGCTGATAAAGACCCATCACATAAAATGGGGAAGAGTCACAGACCTCTTAACTAAAACCAAAAGACACCTAATTTATAGGCACTCGCTGTTGTGAATATGTATTTTTCGTATCGGTTCGGTTGTTTATTTTCTTGTTGAACAATTTAATTTCATCCATCACATTTAAAGGCAGTTGGTGTTTTCTTTTTTTTTAATTTCTGTGGCACGTTCTACGCAGTGAAGAGAAGTTTTCCCGTGTTGGGAAAGCCTTTTTATTTCTCTTGCAAAAACATTGCACTACAATTTGCCATTAACTCAACCAACATTCAATGCATTTGAAGTGTGTAAATTGGATGATTAAAAACACAACCGTAATCCTTGCGTTGCAAAGTTTAATTAATTTTTTTGTAGCTGTTGTTGTTGTTCGTGCGTTCTGTTTTTCACATCAAAAACTCATCATATTCAATTTAAAAATAAAATATTCACAAGACGAAAAAAAAATTGTAATAAAGATATTATTCAATTATTCATGTATTCATTGCCAATTAAACAAACATTTATTTCAATGAAGTACTAGCAGGTAAGCAGGTGGTGTTAATTTTCAGAAAGGGGAATTCAAAGGGCGTTGTTTTTTGGAGAGAGATAGATAGAGAGAGAGGGTGAAGAGCTCTATGAATTGATCGATACAAATTTCATTGACCAAATAAAAAGTGTCCAAATAAACATTTGATTCACGAGAAAACCAATTTTTGTTTAACTGATACAAAGCAACAACAACAAAAATCCCGAAAATGTTAAGAATTCATCATAAATCTCTATTTACCGTTTTCCACACAAATGAAATGGTTTGTGCGCTGTCTTAAGGCACGAATCAAACAAGAACGTACCAACCGTTGAGCAACACTTTTACATTTTATGAACCGGCAAATTATCGCATTATTAGCCACCACATTTCGTGATTTGCAGCTATAGACAAATCGCTAGACGGTTGTGTGTGTGTTGTTTTTTTTTTCAAGTGGTTTTCCCTTTTTGATCGGTCGGATTGTGCACGGAAATTGAAAATCGTTCAAGCCACATTAGCCTCGAAGCTTCGATTACAGTTCAAATGGTCCATCATTTGTTTGGTTATTCGAAATATAAAAAAAAATCAGCAGCAGCAGCAGTACCCAACACAACAGCATTTATCTGAGAAAAAAAAACCGGTTAGTTTAAACGTTTTACACTGATAGATGCTTGAGTAAAACTGACTTACTGCAAACTTCATTAAAATCGCTCTTTATTACATTACGCGAACTTGTATCGCTTGTTCGCATGATTTTGTTGATGTTGTTGTTGTAGTTGCTGGCTTCGATCAAATTTTGTGTTCGATCGTTGGTTTTTCCTTATTATATCTTTGATTTTGTTTTCAGTTTGGTGTTATTTCACTCTGGATGGATATATTTTGAAACGTTACGGCAAATGATAATAATTAAATCAATGCAATTTGACTGTAGACATTTGCTCCCCGTGCCTCCGCCCGTGAAAACAAAAGACGTATTTATAAAATTCAACCAAAATTAAAGAGAAACAGGGCGGAGAAGATAAACATTTCCGAACAACAACGAAAAAAAAACGTAACTAGGACTACAAATGGATAAAAATGTATACAGAGAAGCAAACAAAATGAATTGGCTGAAGAAAAAAAAACACACACACACACACACACACACAATGAACGAATTTCTTTGTTCAGTGAAATTTCACACAAATAAATTCCGCACACTTTTAGTCATCAACTGATAAGCAAACGAGTCTTAAGAAACGGTGCTTTTTGGCGAAGCCAAAATGAGCGACACAATAATAATACATGGGATATAGCATATGCATCGGCGGCTCCAATATACGAAACCGAAAACGAAACAAAAGGCCCAAGTGTGCGTGCAAAAATGACAATAGGGATATTTCAAAATGTGTGTGTATGTTTTTAAGCACTACTTGGAAATGATTTAATATGCAATCAACATGAAAATAAATTGAAGATTTGGTGCGATAAGACGTGCGTTTCGTTGGCATTTAAAAATTATTTAAATTACTGCATATGTTATTTTCGCTCGGATGTATGTGTGTGTTTTATTTCTCTCCCTGTGAAGCGCGACGCGCGAAATTCACTCATACACACAGTCATAGCTCGATCCATCCATCGTAGCTGTTTTGCTGCTGCTGTCGCTGCGCTTAATTTCATCTTTTGGGCATACACATCGATATAGCGAGCGAAAGAGAACGATTATTATTATTTCACTTTTGAGAATGTATCATTTACGTTTGATTCGGCATGTTGCTTTTGGTTGATTTTCGCTCCCATAGCATATCAACGCACACGGGTATCCGTATATAAACTTAATGACGTTTTAATAACAACTAATTACTTAGCATTCAGCAAATAAATAATATAGAGAGCAAGAAAAGTGGAGAGCGAATTAAAAAAAAAACGCGCGCACACACACACACACCCATCCGACAACCAACCGACTCAATATAATATGATAAATTAAGCTTCAACCGGATCAAAACAAGTGAGTTGGAGTTGTCAGTGAGCGCCCAGTGAGTGAATGAAACCCAACGAGCAACTGACGATTGCATACCCTACAGAAATAATTTGACGATTTCCTTCCATCATCATGAGAGATATTACGTTGGCGCGCGATCTCTTATACCAAGTGATCGAAATTGTGTGCGCACCATTTGATTGAAATAAAAATAAAAAAAACAGCATTTCATTTCAGCAATAGAATGTGGTTAATCGGTTGTTTATTCGATTTTGAAATTAAAGTGTTCCATTTGGATTTCGAGATCGAGAATGCGAACGAAAAGTGCAACATGGCTCAGCATATGCGATTCTAACACACACACACACACATAAATGCTCATGACATCAGCTGTTAATGTTGGGGTACTTAATAATTCTTAAGTTGTTTAAATTCCATAAAATGAGATAAAGGTTTAATCTAATTAAATGCCGGTTTTTTATTCTCCCCGCGCCATTGCTTGATATCAATCTTGGGCCTGAGCTTTTTCACCACATAAACAAGCAACAACAGCTCAACACAAAAGCCAACAAGTTCAATATGAGCAGAGTAGCGAGAGAGAAATAAAACAATCAAAAACAGTAAAAACGATAACAACACACCACAATGGCAATGACGACGATGAAAGAACAACATGGTAGCGCGCAACCAACAGTCAGCACAACAACAACAAAAACCATCCCGATGAACCATTGATCCGAAACCGAAGAGTGCAGTGTTTATTCACAGGCAATAAACAATTAAGTAAATTATACTTACATCGTTAATACGAACATAATATGAACGAAAAACTTAACGAGCGCACAAAGAAAGGAAGAAAGAAAACAGCACACAACCCGAAGAGCAGAACGTTTCACTTGGCTATCTCTGTCTTTCGTTTGTTGTGTAATTTTGTTGCTATCATTAAGATGTGATAATTTTATGTGCTTTATATGCTGTTTTGTTTTAAATTTTTATCCATAGTCATTTTCGCTGGGTAATTTAGGATGCAATCGTGTAACAAACTACTTATTTCAATATCCAAGGAATATTAAGTTCACACACACACACACACATACACACTTGCACAGCAAAACAATCTCTCACTCGCGCGCGCTTTCTCGGTAAAATGTCAGACAGATGAACGGGGGGCGATCAACAATAACAGCTCAGGAATCTCAAGTTTTGTGTATAGATCGAAAGAAGTTGTCTGTAGCTAAGAGCATCTGCATACACAACAACATTGTAGCAGCTTCATTGCTGATGACTCAAATATGAATTGATGGATTCGGTGCAAACAGCAATGTAAAAATTGCTTTTTACGAAACGAACAACATAGCGATGAAAAAGAAAAATGCAGCTCACACACGAAAAAACAAAAAAATATATAGTGGCTGGAATGAACGAACGAACGAATGAGAAAAAAAAACACACTGCCTGCAATTTTCATGTGTTTTTGCACAAGTTTTCATATATTTGTAATGTTCATTTGGCCATTCATTATGTGTAATTGCTATGTGACTCACGATGTGCATGTAATTTACATTAATTTAGTTCGTATCGTGCATTGCTTTCGCCATGAGTATATTTTTTATTTTCCAACGAAACCAAACCAAACCTCAACCGAAATTCAGCGCGAATCAACCAACAACGCAAAAGCATAATGCTGCACCACCGTCCTGATAGTTCGGTGTGTGTGTGTGTGTGTGTGTGTGTGTGTGTGTTATTGTTGTTACTGTTTTGATTTAGTTATATTAAAATTGAGCAATAAAATTGCTTTCGTTTCAATATAAAGTTTGTGATTACATTTTTGCATTTTACTTAATATAAGTTTAACTTAAAAAAAAAACTAAGAGTGTTAATTGTAGTACTCAGTAAGTAAAATATTTCATATAATGATTGAGAATGGGGTGCACCACCGTACATTAAATGAAATGCTAAAATTAAATACACGATTTGTATAATTATCGAAACTCATTGGTTTCAACTTGGCAAATATATACATTTATCTGTTCGGTGATTTCTCTCTCTTTCTCTCGCTCTTTCTCCCTCTCGCTGCCTCTCCTTACAAAAAACACCAAATTGCTGTTATACAATACACCATTTAATATGGTTTTAGATGTGTGAGAATTGAATGCCAATGAAAAATTGAAAGAAAAAAAACAGCACAAGGCAATTGAAATGGGACGTCAACAGAGTCTTGTTAGCATATTTGATGCCCAATAACGGTAGTTCGCGTACCATGGACAAAAAAAACGGGCCGATATCATCTTTTGCTAAATAGCCCGAAAATTCGACAGCTGGTGTGATCGGATTTTCGAATATCCATCTCTTTTTGTTTTGCCGCTGCCGTTTTGTCAGTTCGCTCTTCTCATTTTATCATTAAATTATTTGTTGTTGTTGTTGTTGTATGAACCGAAGAAAGGAATAATATTTTCAACAAAAATAAAACAATGCAGGCGCCGCATGCTCATACAGAGTCATGCACAAGGCGGTGCTTCTTAAACTCATTTTCGCTATAACAAAATACACACATATTGAGAATGTGT